>OZ012684.1:94083024-94145524 GCA_963942565.1 Maea johnstoni
GTTCTGAATATCTTCAAAACCATATGGCAATATGTCCTTATATTGTCGAATAAGAACCTCCCACCTGTAGTGTTATAGGAATACGATATAACAACATCGGTTCCGTCGAACCTTGGCTTTTATATTCCTAGGGCTGGACTCGAACCCGGCCTGCAGTGAATTATAAGAGACAGTGCGGTGCATGTGACAACACTATATGTATCACATCTATACACGTACGTTATGAATAGAGGAATAATTCAGTTAGCACTGTTTGATAGTTTAAAGTCTCTATAGCTGAGTATGTGTCTATAGCTGAGTATCTATAGCTGAGCGTCTATAGCGGAGTAGCACCCGTATACAAGGTATCATCTTGCATTTATTTATCATACTATGTTTCGGCGCCGGCTATCCCTGAAAGGAAAGCGTTATTAATACGCTCGTTACACACGAGTGAAGGAAAATATTTCAACAGCTTGATCGCGAGACTGATAGTTTTCTAGCCAAAATGTTATCAATTTATGTCATCGTGAAATTAAATTAACGTGTTTACAAGCTCTTTAACTGGTTAGGTTCTTTTCATGTCAGGTTGAATAAAATAGATCGAATGAAAAGATCCACGCGGCGCTACCTTGTATCTGTAAACGTTCTGTGTATGTGCTCTCAGGGCTCCTTTTATGCTTTACATGTGTGTGATACCCACCCATGACATATGTGTTACTTTCTTTCAAAACCTGGAAGAAAGGACTTAAAATTTATGAACATGAATAATCCTAACCTAAAGAGCAATTTATGCTGAGGAATTAAATTCTCTTCAAAGACACGAGTGTAAGCAGATTGATTCATTGAATTTGATATACATATATTGCTCAGTTTACGGTATTAATATTCCCAAGATTGTTAGTAACAAACATTGTTCTAACAGTTAAACGAAAGGATTGTATTTGACTACTGTAGAATAGGTATATATCGCGCTACAAAAATTTCGCGAAAAGCCGATTTTTCGGTTTTTCGCGTGTACTTTATTTCGCGTGTGAGCATGTTCTTCAGCGCCATCTATTGAACCAAACAGTAATCTAAAAAATGAAAACATTCGGCGGCCATCTTGCGGCTATAATCTGGCAGAAGTTTCAACAAAATTGGACTGGTAAACATGCCATTTATAATATGATACCTTGGTAACTTTTTCATAAGTTACCAATGTGTCATATTATAATGAGTTTGTGAAGTTGTTGCATGTATTCCCCTTCGTTTCAGCCTAGGACCGGCTACGAGTGAGAATCACGCTATGCTGGTATATACTCGTCAACTGCAAAATACACCTATTGCCGTAAACAGCAAATTGGCAACGATTTAATTCAAGTCAGGAACAATATCATTATTTCTTTATAATATCCATTATTCTGATAATTATCAACATACACATGTATGTATGTTGATAATTATCAAATGTTTCCATCGCATCACCTGTCCGAGTCTATCGAACAATGGTGGCAGCCATCTTGTTTCTCGTAAGAGATCCATAGATTGGCCCAGGTATCCTAGAAAGTTCACGTGTAAGAATGCGAATTATGTTATGATACATTGGTAACTTATTCATAAGTTACCAATGTATCATATTATGATAGCTTTGGGAAGTTATTGGACGTATTTTGTTTCGTTTCAGCCTCGGACCGGCTACTAGTGAGAATCACGCTATGCTGGTATATACTCATCAACTGCAAATACACGTATTGCCGTAAACAGTAAATTGGCAACAATTCAATTTGAGTAGGAACAAGATAATTATTTCTTTATAGTATCCATCATTCTGATAATTATCAACATACACATGTATGTATGTTGATAATTATCAAATGTTCCCATCGCAACACCTGTCCGAGTCTATCGAACAATGGTGGCAGCCATCTTGTTTCTCGTAAGAGATCCATAGATTGGCCCAGGTATCCTAGAAATTTGAGATGTAAGAATGCGAATTATGTTATGATACATTGGTAACTTATTCACAAGTTACCAATGTATCATATTATGATAGCTTTGGGAAGTTATTGGACGTATTTTTCTTCGTTTAAACCTCGACTGTCTAGGAGTGGAATTCACCGACCGACGCGCCACCACCTCCAGTGGTGGGTAGCGTTACCATGTATATAATTGATCGCGTGCGCTAAGTTCGCGAGTGCGATACTAGTTCGCGTATTCGCGAAATAATCGCACACGCGAACTTTACCTGTTCTACAGTATGCCAAAGGAAAATAACTATCATAAAGCGCTGGAGTGTTTAGCATTTAAATCGCTCACAGGTACACAGGGCTTTAGGAGTTCCTTGCTGTACTCACAGGGGTAAAGGATCAGTCATGTACGGACCAGTGCGTCATATGTCTTATCAACTGGGAGTAACAATCGATCCACAAACAGAACTTCGACCCACATCTTATCAAACTGCTTTTAATGTAGGGCTACACACAAGGTTACTCCAGTACTTGGAAGTATTTGAAAGTATACACAGGTGATAATTCAGTTCGCACCTGACTTCATACATCTTCTCACCTTTTGTGTTGGTCAATTGAATTGCACTTAAAGTTTCTAGACTCGCAAAGTGCCATAGTGCACCAGTAGAGTATGTACTATGGGTTAATAAACCTGTTTGAATTAAATTAATTTTATTTATAAATTTTAAAATTCATCTTATCTATCGTCACATTTTTTTGATTATTCTCGCAGCTCGACGAAGTGGTCTTGGATGAATTCCCAACTACTGATACTATATAGTAAGTCGTTTTCTAAAGGCTGGAGTTTTGTCACTTTAAAGTAATTGTGTAATGGAACTAAACCTATGTACGCAAATAAAACTACTTTGTTGCCGTTTCCTCGGGTATCAACCTGAATAACGGGTGTGCCCCACAGCCAAGTAGTCTCAAACATTGCTTACCGATTGCTCTCTTTGAGAATTGATGGCACGGGGGAAATGTGGCGGTTCACACCTTGTACTCCAGTTTCCTCTACCATTGTTACAATATAGATCCATAATGGGAGAAAAGTGATGACGTACGAAATACTGAATCGAAACCAATCTATACATGTGTATGAATTGCATGATTGGATTACTCAAAGTTAACTAGCATATTTGGCAATTAACAGTCTATACAAAGCTTTAATATATATAAAGTTTGAAAACGTGGAAGTCGGGATGAATATGCCACTGTAAATCATTAGATAATCCATTTTCATAATCCACGTTTGGCGAATTCGCCCGAGTACTATATTACAAAAGTATTCGTGGCATTGATTTAGATAAATGCGAATTTGAGGGTTCTTAGCGCAAGCGTTCGACGTGTCTTCAAAATTGGATTTGTGATGAATGCCGGGTTTTCTGCCTCTAGCTACTAGTCCACCTCTGTAGACTAACCTGAGGGGTAAGGAGAAACGAGGACGTCCATGAACATGTAAGTGCCAATCTCCATAGAAATCTATCCAAATCACCAGCCATGATGCTTTCCTATATGGAATGATGCCATTTCGAAGCCGATGCATTCTCCACTCGAGCACTTTTGCCCCTGAGATATATCATTAAGTGGTAACTGGTATTAACTAAAGCGGGCAGCAGCTTTTATATGTATATGTTTTCAAACGACTGGTGAAGAGTACTATTATTGCTGTGAATCATTTGGATGTTAAGGGAATATACTATAATTGCGTGTATGTATGATTACTAAATATCAACCTAGAGGAGTAGAGTTTATTCGTAAATTACCATCCTGGTGTCTCCGCAATGTACAATGCCGCCACGCATTGTTTCTTCCTGATGCCCTTAACTGCCCCCTGCGAGGTGGATGAAAAAGGTAGTGTTTGTGTATGGACACATGACAGGCCAGTGAGTCCATTACACAGTGGCTTGTTAAGTGATGGATAATGCTGCTCCTAGTGGACACAATGCTCTTCCACTAGCGCTTCGCGGAGAGCAACACGGATGTGTTTACAATGTCTCTTCCTCCTCCGGGGATCTCTGCAAAAGGAAAGCACAGATGGGAAATCAATTTTGCCAATATTAGGTTTTGAAATGCATTTCCAATTTAGAAAATAGAGAACTAATAGTTCTGAAACATTAATATTTCAAAATGGCTTCTATTAAACAATGAAGTGCTTGGATTACAAATGATAGGACGTATCACGTTAACGTTCTTTTCACAATTCTCATTAATACAGTTCACTTCTGAAAGGTACAATCATTTGAAAACATGTGGATCTATATTCATCTTCGTTACTTATCAAGCAATATCTTAAGAAATAGTTTAATGAAAGAGGTGTACACATGGTCTAAACCAGAACATATTTTGATAAAAAGGTAGTTCTTGAGATATTTGACCGAAGGTTCGTGTTCCTGTTAGAAGTCTCTCTTCAAATAGTTTTAAAAATATTACTCTAAAATAAAAGTCATGTTGAAAGTTGGAAGAACATGTTTTTAAGTGGGTCTTCATCTTATTTTGATGAGTACTTGAAGGGCTATCTGTGTGTAAAATTTGGCGCTTTTGCCAAAAAGTTAACGATTTTTTCACAAATCCGCTGGACTATGTGTGCCCTCTGGATACAAAATGATCAAGACAGCAATTCTACTTAACGTGTGACAACTACGTCACGCACAGTTGGCACGAAACCCCACGAGAAACTGCGACAATCCAGTGAACGTCTCGGATAGCATTCCAGTTACAAGCTAGGGGAATTATGGCAGAACGCAAATCGATTCTGTTCAAATATCGACTGGTTCGCCCATCACGACTGTCACACACGCCAGAAACGAGGGAATGCATTTTCCAATATACCCTATAGGTGTAGGACGCTATGAAATTCACTAATCATTTTCTCACAAAAATGTCAACGCGGTCTTAGCACATTACTACAAAGAATTGCTGTATTTTATGTGTTGATTTAATGAAGATGGATTCATATCGATTTGTGTGATGTAATTGTCTGTACTAGAGAAGCTGAAACCAATTTTCTTATTAATCAAGGCTAAAAGAGAAAGGCGGAGGGATTGTTTCATAACACCATTTCTCTACCCGCTGAGGCAGATGGTTGTCCGTGTGGCATAACACTAGAGGACATGGATATACTATGAGGAGGAGGAGTAGCCGAGTCTGGTAGGTGTGGTGTTTCTTAATCCTAGGAACAATAGGCTTAATGGCATTTCCGCTCTACCCGGTGACTGGAATAGGTCCAGGGTTCCAATCCGGCTCGAGGCATGTGGAAAACTGAAGTGGATAACTCCGGTTTCGCCCACCAATAACATTTGCTGTATTTGCAGTAATAATAATAATAATAATATTGTCATTTGATATTGCGCCCTTTCCATATAAACATGCTCAAAGGCGCATTACATTCATTGTCAGAGGAAATGATGTTGATATCCACATAGTTATTTGATAAATACATCTTTGAACAGATGTGTTTTCAATTGTCGTTTGAAGATTGCCACACTCCCAGCTGCCCGAATATTATTTGGGAGCTGATTCCATAGTTTTGGGGCACAGGCACTAAATGATCTGTCACCGTAGGTTTTCATGTTGGTTCTCGGCTCGCAGAGTAAGTTCTTGGATGTTGATCTCAGTGTCCGTGGTGGGACATACTCTTTCAGCATTTCCCTCAGGTAAGAGGGTGCAGTTCCATGCAAACACTTGTACGCCAGGAGGAGAATCTTGAATTCAATTCTCTTCCTGACTGGTAACCAGTGAAGTTCCTTTAGTACTGGAGTGATATGGTCATACTTCTTTGTGAGTGTGATCACCCTGGCGGCATTATTTTGTACTCTCTGGAGCTTACATATTAGCTCTTCAGGTATTCCACAGAGAAGTCCATTGCAGTAGTCGAATCTTGAGGTTACCAGGGATATGACAGCACCTTTAGTTGATTCTGCAGTCAAGTATTTTCTGATCCTTCCAATGTTTCGAAGGTGATAGTTTGCAGATTTGACTGCCTTTGACACATGTGCGGCCATATTCATGCTTGGATCAAAAACAGAGCCCAGATTGCCGATAGGTATATTGAGAATCTTAACAATCTCACCATTTACGGAGATGCTAGGCACAGATATTTTGGCTCGCTGCAGTATTGCTGTCATGTATGAGCAATACTCTGGTGAAGATGACCATTATGAATAAATTCCAAATACTGGGAAGTGGGCTAAACCCCGGGAGAAAATCAGTCTTCATGTGTGTGCGTGTGTGTGTGTGCACCAGAACGTTTCGACCAGTCTACATCATAAATATACATGAAACAATCTTATACCGCACAAAGTTTTGTCTGCACAAAACATAGATAAAGTTTCTAGTTTTAAAAGCACCGTCCAGAAATTAAGCTAAAGCTGCCAAAAGGCATAATTGCTCATACCACAGAGAAGGCCATGACACCTAGAACAAATTCAACAGAAATGACAGGCCGCTGCAATAAATCTTCCGTTCCCTCAATAGACCTAACGGCAGCCTTTGAAAGCAGGCTCTCTCTCTCGGTCGTGATAGGGACAGTTCAATACCCCTACTGCCACCGTGGCGGCTGCCCGGATCTTCTCTACAAACCGCTGGGTTACAATGGATTAACTAAGGTCCACTGGAGGACATTCCTCATAGCCTGGGAGGAGTTACCTTGCTCTCGAGGGTGGTCTCTTTTACACCACTGTGGACTGCCCTGTAATCATTCTAGTTACGTGTAGTAGGTACTTACACACCGAACCGCGCTTAAGAACCATATAGCGATTTTAAAATTTCGTTTCTCGTCTAAGAGAGCTTTTCCCCCTTTAAAGGTACTACCTACAACACTGGGGACTTCCCCAATAGCCGAGTGGTCTAATATTTTGCCGCTGGATGATAAAGGACCACGGTTCAAATCCAGCTAGAAACATGTGAAAAGGTTGACAGTGACTTTGGCACACAATGGAAATAATCTGAAAGCTGTTTTTGAAAAAGCAAAGGTATCGAACAAAATGGCACATGCAGAAAAAGGTGGTCATTAGAAAATTGATTTTATCTATGAAGTGTAAGGGCCTGAGAGGCACATGAACGGTACTAGTCTGAATTAGAAGTATATATATATATATATATATATATATATATATATATATATATATATATATATATATATATATATATATATATATATATATATATATACATATATATATATATATATATATACTATTAATTTCTACTAAACGCATGTTTTTTAAATTCTTAACAACACATACAAAAACACATACATACTGGCATATATAACACAAAATCTCCCTTAACCTCCCAATCTGAATAACGCTACCACATCTATTCGTAATCCCAAAATTTGAGCAAATCTATCTAAGGTATCTAAGCTATTTCTGGTAATTTAATAGCAATAATACCATATTTACCATTCAAATCCTTAATTACATGATGTAATTCATATTCAAAGTCATTATATATATGATTACCATAACCTTCCTGCAAATGTTTTATTACCGGCAATACAGATTTTTGCATTACATTCAGATTTTGTTTTGACCAGATCCACTCCCGTTAGGATTTTCTATTTTTGATTTTTATGGAAGATATCATATCTTTTGTCCTCATCTCTTACACCCATACTGTTCAATGTCTCTTTTTATAAGTACAACATAGTCTAAGACTTAACTACATGTCATGATTCGAATTCGACAAATATTTGACAAATATTACATTCCGATTATACTTGTGCAGTATATAGCTAGGAAGCGAACGGTGCCTATCTGAATTGAGAACAGTCTATCTTTTCTAATGACCATTTTCAAAACAACTCGCCAGCAGAGCTTTTCATTGTGCATCTTAAACTCTACCATCCATTCCAGAATAGACCCTAGCTTCACAGACAACGGTTTCGTAGCCGGCCCACGGATGCATCCCACTGAACATACCCAAGCTTATGGCTGATTGTCTGCGAATTTCTCAAAGAATCGATATTCATGACTTAAAGAGCGTCCCTATCAGGTGACTCAATAACGTGTGTGCCAATGTCTATTGAATTAATGCACGCAAAACCAACTGCTTTCAGAGCCATCAAAAGAATAAAACCCATCCTGCTTTCGCCCAGTAGTCTATGAATGGCCAAGTGCTAATGCATTGGTCTACCCTTAACAGTGCATTACGTATCGCCAGTACTGCTATTATATCCGCCATCCTCTACCATTAGGCATTATTTAAGTCTCATTTATCAGCATTGCTTCCAGAATAATTGTTGTGTTATTTCCCCTGTCTCCTGCCTGCGCTTCTGCTGCCTGTTTAAGGAAGAGGAGGCGGAGATATTCCCCGTAGAATTAAAGCGGGTACAATGAAATATATAGAGAGAGGAGAGGCATATCTAAAAAAAACTAGATCTTTTGAGCATTTTTACCAATTTGAATTGAAAACCCCAACGTTCTGTATGACTTTAACGTATGTTTAAAGAAAATGTTGATGTTACACTTGTTCCATGAAGTCCTTCCTATTTTTGAAAGTCACAGCATTTTCCATTCAAATCGTGTAATGATTTACATGGTTTATTTTTATTTACGTTATTCTAATTTCTGAGCATTTCGGTCTAAACCAGTAGCAAAACTAGGGAGGGTTAAACTGGGCAATAACGCAATCAATACTGCGTTGCTTTGGGTCCTGGGCTTGGGGCTGCCCCAATGGTTAAGTGGTTTAGCGTAGCGCAACCTGACTGCTCGCTCTCTCTCGCACTTGCCAAAGGTCGCGGGTTGATTTGATTTGATTTGATTTGATTCGGTCTAGTAAGATGTGTATGACATAGCATTTGGCACACAAAAAATCATATATAACGGTGACTAGATGGAGAGTCATTAACTGCTATACAATATAATTCTGACCAGACACAGGATATATACACTAAAAGTTAGAAACTTCTTTCCATAGTGGTCCCAGTGGGTTGCTAACCATCGCCTTTCCCGGGGGGAACAAAAAAAGATGCCATAAATCAAATTCCACATTCAAATCCACATCCAACGCCTGATTCTGGTGTGTGAATCGAACCTTGGCAAGTAGAGCGACATTCTAATTTTGGTAAAAAAGCTCAGAAGTTTTAACTGGGATGTTTTGCAATACGAATGTAATGAAATTAAAGCAAGGATTACATGCTCGCCTGATTGCGTATTGAATAAGTGGAATAAAATGTCCTATATGATTGCTAGCAATATCTATCTATCCGATCCTAATAGGGGGATCATAGGTGGATATACACAGAGCTCAGCATTCAATGAAAAAGCAGTAAGATTTTCAACAAAGTAAGCCATATCTAGATGTAGTTTGCAAGAGCGAGATCAAATGAAACGTTTTGGGACAGGACTAGCATATATTAAAGGAAAATGTGTTTTAGTTGCAAACCCTTTTATTTTAGAGTAACTCTAGTTGGATGAATGAATCTTTTTTGACTGCAGCTCACGTCTCAAAAGTAAATTGTTAGCTTATTCGTATTAGAAATGGTACTGTATTTATTCATTACTACTATTTATTCATCTATTTTATTCTATCTCTGTCGCTGAAATGTAAATATGATAACTTATGTAAATTGTAGACGCGTAGTTAGCTGTTTTATGTAGATACTATAGTATTGGTCGACTAGCTACATGTCAACTAGGGTAGTAGACAATGTTTTGACCAACAGAGATGGGATTATTGAGATTTTAGTTTGTTTTCTGTTATTTTCTTAACCCATTTTTGATTCAGTCGTGGTCGGCTTAGAAATCAATGTCAGAGTATAACTTACGGATAAAAAAAACTAGCCAACCTCAAGTCACTTGTAATCATCTCACATGCCTCAATCGTATCTAATGAGTTGTTTTAGAATCTATTTCCGAGGAAAACCGTTCAAATCAGTGTAATAATCAATATCTGAAAAAATACAGCTGAACAGTAGTAGTCGATATTTGAGATTTCTAATATATCATATGGCTAGGTGAAAAAGGAATTGAATTATTGCCTTCCCGGCACATAACCCTGGATCTGATGAAGATAGGGTCTTTAATAACGTTTGACGTGTTATGCAGACTATCAATACCCAGCCACATGCGTACAGACGTGTTTCCTCTCTTTCAATCAAACCTGAATTTGCACAATCCCGGATATTTCTGGGATGCAGTGGTCTTTCCAGTGATGGCCATATTTGAATGTTGCCGAAAATAATTGCTGGAATGAGATTAAATACGCATTTGACTGAATTTGGTTTGGGCACTTTTGAATTTCTCGCAAATGGTTGTTAATCTGTGTATTCTAGTATAAGCAAAAGATGCCAGATGTCATCGGTGATACCTTTCTAACATCATGGTTATAACACCACTTTCATATGAACATTTTCAGGATGAGCTGTGTCTAGGCTTTGACGGGATATCTCAGGGTAGTCTGTTAATGGATTAAATTTACGAAGAAAGATGTTCAGTAACATGTTAGGCTCTCAAATGTGAAATATCTGCTGGATTCGCACTGGTTGGCAGTCTTGATCGCCGATAAGAATTGTCTATGGTGTTTTTGCACCTGAAAAAGCCCTTGGGCTGTTGGCAAATAGAAGGGAATTTGTCATGTTTTCTCTGGTCGCGTTATGATCCAAGCTGTTGATAGCAATCAATTTCGACTTTTATCTAACGCGTTCCCGTTTGATATAGAATACATCGCAGCTATCCGCCATGTCACAGCTTTACAATCAATTATGGCGAAGTGAGGTATAAAGGCCGCCCGTGTTGCTGTATATCCCTTCTATTAAGACTGTATATGTATGTATGTATGTATGTATGTACAATGTGTGTATGTATGTATGTATGTATGCATGTATTGTATGTATGTATGTATGTATGTATGTATGTATGTATGTATGTATGTATATATATATATATATATATATATATATATATATATATATATATATATTGTTTATATATGTATGTGTGTATTTGCACATGTGTATGTATTGATGTATATATTCATTATATTGGTGTGTGCTTGTTGAAAGTCCAGACTTTTCAAGACTTTGACAAATGTGTTTTGGCTTTTATCTATGGCCTGTTGTCTACATCTGTTACATTTCTAACAGCTAGCTTATCAATTAAATCTACCGAGCCAATATCATAACAGCCTATATGGATGGATTGAATTGGGGTACTGGAATACATCAAAATCATTTCAATTTCTTGATACTAATATAAATCATTTAGACACTTTAGTCACATACGTGCATGGTCCTACACACGACCTCATCATGTATCGAGGCGTAGAATTGGAACCAGCATGTGATACTATTGATAAGAGGTTTCCGCCGCTCATGTTTCGATGGTACCGCGTTGAACTTTTGCCCAATGCAAGACATATCCTGATTGGACCTATTTTGATTGTTATGTGTCTTTTGGAAAGATCGAGGTCGGTATCTTGCTGGAAGCATGTGAGAAACTTTTCTAGGAGAAAACGTGGCAATGAAAGATATTTCAAATATGAAATTCGTGATGTTGGCTAGATTCTCGCGTTGCACATCTCCATATGTGTTAGGACATTACTAAGAACCACCATATATAAAATGATGTGTACAAATGTTGTGTTTGCATATTTTGAGCACACATAGGATTACGAATGAAAAGGGAAGATATTTCTCACTGATTGATGATGAGAATCAGTAAAATTGGTAGACAGTTGGAAAGTAACAGGGAAGGGTGTAAACAAAAACCAATTCGGAATAAAGTTGTCATAATTGACAACCTTGGTTTACTATATTTATAAGTAGGGGAGGATTCGGGTTCATTACAAACTATCTCTTCATCTCACTAGAGAGGATGGAACTTTTTTAGACATTTCAGTTTCCCAAACCAAATGAAACTGAAAGACCTTCTGGTATTATCAAGAAATACTAAGAATATATGGATGGCTTCTTTGTTAAGGATTTTCGCTGACATAATCATGTTCAAATTACATGATTATACATTAGTATTCCATTTTCCCTCTGTAATATTACTTGACAAAATATTGAGCTTTAAAGGTGTACATTCTTTTTCAACTCTGTCACTTGAGGTCGCTACTTTTCCACTGTGAGCCAACTACTAGAATATTTTAAGCATGATATATTCGATAGTTATTTTATGTTTGCGTTTGTAATATGTATTTTTTATAAACTCTATATGTATAAGTATGAAAGTAAAGTCAGTAACTATACATATATTTCATTCCGGAGGCCGGGAGATTAACGACTACAAGAGCGTCGAGTGTCATGTTTTCTTGTAAAAATTTAATTTGAAAATTCCGATAGCCCCGTATATGACGATGGAAGGAGTGGTAGGTGAGAAATAGCAATACACCTATACTGTCATAATTAAGTTTGGCATTATTCTACGATACTTGTAGAGTGTAAGCTGTTACTGTTTATATTTATCAAACAGCTTTCCGTTTAGGCAGATAATTAATCACAAAACCATCCATTTAGCATACGTCTGTTGGGAGCAAAAAACAAGCCCAGCTAACCCTGATATTACACGTATCCACTCATCTCCTTAGAAATCATTGCCGTGATAAGTGATTCAATATAATCTGTTTTATTTTAATGTGCATGTGCCATAGCTACGTATGCTTATTTATTTTTTACTTATAATGTACTCTTACTCATATGCTTATCGAGCCAATTAGCCCTTAACCTGAAGTACATTTATTGAAAAATAGCCTATCCATAGCTAAACGCAAGAGAAGCCACACTCTGCCTAAAAGCATAGGTGTTGTGAACGAAGAGCAACATAAACCAAGGAACAAACCAAGAACCAATCTAGAGTCCTAAAACACAGTGCATACACCGGCAGCCTCATACATACACACGCACGCACATACACACATACATACGTAAATGCATACATACATTCACATGCATACTTATATATATATATATATATATATATATATATATATATATATATATATATATATATATATATATATATATATATATATATATATATATATATATATATATATAGATAGATAGATAGATAGATAGATAGATATAGATAGATAGATGAATAGAACGATAGATATAACATACATACATACATACATACATACATACATACATAAATGCATGCTTACTATCTCAGAATCAGCTTTACATCTAGATCTTTGACAATCAGTAAACGATAAAAGGATGTACTACTTTTCAATATTTGGATCATCGAATGTATTTAGGACATTTACATAATCCGATTCACCAGCACCAACGGAGTTATGCCGATCCTTTTCTCCAAGCGTTACGTAAATACATAAATGAAGAGGCCCCATGACCTTTCAAAATTGTCCAGAGTCCTATCAATTTCCGTCGTGTGACACAACATGGATTTAAACTGTAGAAATCAGATGACAGAATGCATCTCACTGCATTGCAGCCTGCCTTCGTGAGTCAAACTTGCATCGGGGAAGTTTCAATTGCTTTTGATCAAGGACTATACTAAAATATAATCGCTATTTGCATTCACCAGAAATGACTCGGATTTAGACCTGACCCTAGCAACTCATTTAACCCATGATATTAACTGAGGGACTCCTCAAAACAATTGAACATACATATTGAAGTTGGTTCTTTAGCTTTTCCCACTTTTTTGACGTTAATAAATACAATAAACCAACCATCAGCTCAGTGAAAAATGGCATTATAAGTCATGCGTAGAGGAAATATGTTAGATCATAGTTTCGATAACATAACAAACTCACTTTTTTCTTTTTGTTAGTCCCATATGCTGTAAAACTACGAGCGTATGGTGTGGAATATCAACGACTGTTCCTACTATTGATATATTCTGAAATATTCAGACCGACATTTAACAAATTACAGATTTTCTATTTGGATACATAAAATGCAAAATTACTGTTACTGAAAATTCGATTTGTGAATAATAGATAATAAGCAATTATATGTACATTAGCTTTCATTTTATTTATCAATCTTAGGAGCGACAGATGTCGCAGACAAATGATATGTGCGCTGCAACCCAGATACAAATAGAATGTTAATAGTTTTGACATGGGCTCAAAATGAGTCAAAGTTTGAATAATAAGCAAATATATTGATATAGAGAGTCTGTGGATAAGTTGACGAGATGAGCTTATTAATTGCTTTGGTATCTGAATATAGCATGGCTGGCAGGAATTGATGTAACATATTCTCAAATATTTAGTGCAAGTTCTTGAAATAAGTTCATAAATGTATATATATATATATATTGCAATGCAAAACTCTGTAAACTTAACCTCTTGTAACATAGCAGAGGAGAGTATTCATTAGCTACTTCCATTACCTCCCCTGGGCTAAGTGTTGTTTTCAATACGTAGCAGAGCATTAAATTGACCGGCAACAAACAACAGCTCGGCGAAAACATCCCCCTTCATCCCAAGGTTTCACCGGAAGAAGGACGTATATCTTCTTCCACCTTTCAACTCCAGATGTCGATCGGCTCCATTGTTTCCCCAGTCCAATTACGACAGACTGAGACAAATGATTTCACTAAGGTGGCATTGTCTCATTAGCAAGAAGAAAGGGAAGGCAACCGTGTTTTAAAGTGGTGATCTTCACCAAGAGTATCCGTATGAAATGAAATGAGCTGCATATTGGTTAGTTCGCCATGGTGTGGTGTGAGGAGATGGACAGTATTAATCCTGCGCAAATGTTGTTTCGTAGCATGGCAATAAATCTAACCACCCACGTATAGCACACGACATGGGCTTAAGACAAGACTAGATCTTATAGTTTGAAAAAAGGGCGTAAAAACATTTAGTTCAAGTATAAAGAAGTATAGCTTACACGAGGTTATATCTTGATACCCTTAACACTGATTAGTGACAAGATCAGATATTCACGTGGTTACTGGTATGTTCATATATCAATATGCTACGGTGTATCTTCAAAGAGCAATGGAATACAATAGAATTTGGTTATTGTGCCCTTTTCTCCCATTATAAATGTTAACTAGCCATTAGGGCACAATGGAGGAATACAATATACCTTTGGATAACCGCTAACAACACATTACTGGCTGTGCCATGTTCTCCAGTTTGCGATTTCTATAATCAATTAAGTTTCCTTTTTGCCTCCCAATAATTCAGTAAGGGCTTGTCCGTTTACCTAAAAGATCGTGGCAGGTAAAACAGTAACACTTGACACTAATGACTAGGATTGCCTACTGATTTGCAACTAATCAAGAGCTGGTTGCTGGTTCATGAGTAGTGAGGGCGATATTCAAAATTGTACAACTTCCAACTTAAGGTGTCACAATGTTGCCAGCGTGTGACGCTGCATCTTTGGAAATACTATCAATTAAGATGCATGAGAAATCCTGATCTCAATGGGGGAATCACCCTTTCGAAATGTGAGACGGACTGCTTTGGAAATCTGTAAAGCTTAACAGAGTAGAAAAATCTGAATAATAAGAAATTAATATGCTGCCTATAAGATGTCGTTTTATACTACATTTTGTGACATTCTTTTTAAAAACACCACGAAAAAAAATGGATTTATGCAAAAATGGCCATACCAGATTGAGGTAATTACATTTTAGCTTTGAATAAGAGGCTCTCTTTATCTAGTTATGAGAAACTGACGCTCAAATCCACTATGGCTACCGAGCATTTGAAGCTAAACTGGACTCCGTGATGTGTCGGGTATCACACTCATCTATCACTCAAAACAGTAAAGGCAGTAAACGAACTTCATACACATTGAAGTGAATATCTTCTTAAGTGGCAAATATCATATTTGATCCAAAAGATGATTCTTTGGTTACTCACTACACAACCGATTTTGCAGGAACTCGTTTCCTGTTCACATTCCCTACATCCAAGAATTTGCCTTCCATCTCTATCGATCTAGCTGCAGGTTACTCGAGATGTTTTTCTGTCGATATAACAAGCGTTGGTTCCATCCAGATCTTGACACAACATCTGCGGGTAAAATCAAACCAAGGTTTTAACAGATAAGTTGTTAGAGGTCGGATATTGATTTAGACATACTATATCGAAATAGTAGATGTGTGGCTGTGTTTCCCGGGAAAAGGCACATGCATTTGGATTTTGACCCTAACCTGATGTATAAATAAAGACGTTTCCATTCGTTCACATTAGCATGGATAACCTGAGTTGAACCTTTGGACTGTTGGCAATTATTTAGATTTCGACCGGAGCGAAAATATTCTATTATACTCGAGGTAGACTGCCCATTGCAGAACAAAATCAGTTATCAATTTGTAGAGGTATTTGCATGACAAACATCGCCATGGACACTAACCATCATTACGATATTATTCTACGCAGCAAATGATAATCCAAGGTGGACAGAGGGTATCTAGGAGTTACACCCAACTTAATATTATCAAAGTGAACACAGCCCAGTTTAGAATTCGGATGGAGACATGCACGAAAGTTGTCAGTGACTTGATGTTAATTGGGTTTTACCCCCTGGTAGTACAGTTTCCTCCACTATTAACAACTAGACCCACTTCGGCATCAGACGTGCTGTAAGGTAGCACGTCCCGTAGGACATACATAGATTCAGCATGCTGCCACTCGCCAAGTTGGCAATATACTAGGTGTATAGGGAAAAGTGCGATAACAAAATTCTTCGCAATAACGGTTTATGGTAGCTAGTTTATTGATGAAACTGAGCGGCCAAAAAATCAAGTCATGCGTGCGATTGAAACATTTTCTGAAGCTTATATATGGGAAAATTTTTGGCATATTTTCGCGCCCGTGTACTTTTAGCTAATATGTCGAAAAAGGGGAACGACTTTACGGTAATCCGCGAATAGCGAAACAGCGAAATATGTATAGGACGTACACCTACGGTATACTATTATACTACGGAGATGCCTCATTCTGAGAATATCGCTTAACTGGCCATAAGTTCTTAAATCATGGTACGTGTGTGTTATGAATTGATCAATTGATATTGTGCACGTACGTTGGCATACCCGTCAGCATTCAACAATCCAAAATCAGGATATTTCAATTATCAGGCGGTTTACTATACTGCGACGTTTTTTGGTTTCATTTTGTTTAGTTCCAATTCTGGGAGGGGCCAGGTTAGTACTTTTGCTTAAGGAGCGGGCCTTTAGAGTTGGTAATCATGGAAACATATGTTAATAGGATAACTTTAATTTTAGCAGAGCACAATTGCTGCATGATAATATACACGCAGTTTTCAAAAACACGCAGATAGCTTTGGAACTGAAAATGTCTTCATCAACAACATTTACATTGTGTGATCTTTCCAGACATTGTGTGATCTTTCAAGATAAAATACTTACTATGTTCAGCATATTATGAAATTCTTGGCTCTTGGCTAGAAAATAAATTTATTCTTGAGGAATGGTGGATGATTTTTGAAAGTTGGCAAATCAGTAGCTAATCTGAAGATTTCTGACCAAGTTATATAATTCATACCTGTTAACATTCAACCATCCAAAATCAGGAGATTTTATGCGGTTCCAATCCTGGCCACCAGGGGTCAGATTAGTTTATTAGTTTAGGAGTGGGCTATTATATTTTACAGGTGTTGGCAAATTGATAACCATACAAGTATGATTATGAAATAACTTTAATTTTATGTAGCAGATCACACTTGCAGCATGATGACAAATTCCCAGTTATGAGAAACACACAGAGATTGCTTTTGAACTGAATACATCATAATAGTCCACGGCCCAGAGGTGGTCAGTATCATATGGGGGGGGGGGGGGGGGGGGCAAATTCTGGTTAATGTTTTTGAATTCCCCATATTCTCACCTTTATGGTATTTCAGTAACAAATATTTTCCAAATCAGACCTTTTTTCCCAGGTGAACAATAAAATAGCTTTAAATATTTACACGATCACTAATTTGCTTTTACTCACTACCTATATTCCTCATATTTCATAACTATTACATCTCTATCCATTCCCCTTGAGATATGGATCCGTGCGCCGGCCTACATATTTTGGCGCACGGATCCATTCCTCTACCATACCTGCCTAACCTCTGCGCTGTGTTGCGCCCAGCGCCACTAGCTTCATACTACTTTCCATTCCTTTCATTTCCACTCCTATCACCTTGTATCGGACTTTCTCTGGATACGTATAATCAAGGCTCACTGTAGCAGAGAATAATGCTGAGCGAAATTCACAAATTCAATTCCTTAAATGCATGAACGACATTATAGAAATATATTTCAAATGTGTTACTGCACTGTTAGATTTAGTCAATAACTCGTGTTAGGCTAATATAAAGACAAAAACGAGTTTAACCGCTTTAAACATTCATACATTACAATTCCCACATTTCATTGTTAAAGTCACGTGATGAATATGCCCTTATGGAAGTTAGGCTTCAGACTAAGTGTCCTGTTGGATAATTGCTACATTGCTGCACGGCTGATTTACGTTCGCTGGGTCCATGAACGTTGTGCCTGAATATTGTTAAGTGGTGGACAAAAATAATCCATGAGATGATTGAACGCAATTCATTTATTATGGATTGTACGTCATGCTAAGCTCGTGGAAGGAGAGCTCTATTGATTGGATAGAATGAATGGAATGTCCTCATAAGGGTGTGTTTTTTTCGGCATAGATGACTTTAGTTTAGAGACTTCTCGGTGCAATATTGCTAACTTTCAGCATATATGTGGTTTTTATCGCCGCCATTTTAGATACGATGAATGGTGGCTGTGAGGAATCCTTCTCTAGCATGCGTAGACGTGCCTCCCTAGAGAATCCTTTAGACAAGGAGATATGTTTAACCTATGCAAACATTGAGTGCACAAATCCTTCGACTTATGGAAGAATTTAACCACAACAAATATTTTTTGAGAAATATTTGACTGATCACAATTGGACAAGTTGTGTTAGGTAATTCCTTATCAAACGGTTTTAATATTTTTTGAATTTGATGAGTGACGATAAGAATTATTTGTGTATTCTGCATATAAGCGTCTAAAGAATTTGAATTACCTGAAATCACGTCATAGGATTCATACCTGTGCATGTTTTATTTTAGGTAGTATGATTGCTCGATGCACTTCCATTCGACGTGTACAGGTATTAAATAAATCACGCTTTGCTAATTTAAAAATGAAAATCAAACAGTGTTGGCAATACATTCAATTTACTTTCTTCGATAAATGCGTCATAGTATTACGTTTGACATCATTCGTTTATTAATCATTATCTCACTCATCATTTATCAAGCATTCTACTTACCAATGCATGTGCTTTGGTAACGCGTTAATTACTAACTCACATAATCTGAAATAACCTAATTACACATTCATTTCGTTGGCTGAGAGGTACCGAGTGTCGTAACAAGGTTAATCATGGCACATCTTATTTCATGAATATCGAGGTCAGTCAGGATATTCTGTATGGGGCAAGCACATCATTTGATGCCTTAAAACCATTTCTTGAGCTTTTGTAATGACGTTTAATAAATAGGAGAAATCACGAAAAAGAGTCTACCATTTCCCTCATTGAAAATGGTGTGTGTTACCAAGCATTGGATTGGAATTTCTGCGGTTGTGGTTGGGTTAATTTTTCTCCCATACACATCATCCTTGTCTGAAATTGAATATCAGCCACGCGCCATAACTGACATTCCATCACGTCAGCTTTCACCCGCTAAGGACACCATCTGATTTAGAGGGAGGGATGTTGGGGGAAATGGATTTCGCAGTGTTGCATCTTATTCCCACTCTTTACCCTCCTTCAAGGACGCGAGCTTTGTAGGATAATACTAGCACCACAGGGACTTCCCCGATAGCCGTCAGATCGATGGGATTATCATTGACTACTTGCTGTGTTCTACTTCAGCAAAGGGTCCCGGGTTCGAATCCGGTCCGAGGCATGTGAGAAGTGACTTTGTCATTGAGTCTATGTGTACTCGTCTTTCAACATGAATATATGGCCAGTTTAATTTTTGAAAAAAATTCCTTAAGTTGTACGTTGGGCCAAGGTTTTGGTGTGATCCAGGTACAAGTGGTCCTACGAACCAAATATGTCATACACCGCTGCCAAAATTCACAGGCTCAAATCCAGCCTGAAGCATGTGAGATATTTGCCAGAATTTGGGGTTAGCCGGAGATTTTCCCCAGGCACCACCATTGCCACCACCAATGACAACTTTCTATTCCAAGTACAGCTCTGTAGTTATAACATTTATATAATGACAATGAATGATCATAAGCGATTTGATCATTATTTCAATCACAGTTTAACCGTGATATAGCAGAGAAACTGAGTACAATGAGATAGTAACTAAGCATGCGGCTGTCTGTACTAGCAGTAGAGGCAAGTTCTAGACGCGTAGGGCATCCCCAATATACCCCTCAATCCTGCATTTCACTGACTACCATTCACGGTAGACGACAGTATTCTGTTTATATGGGTAGGGTCAAGGGGGCTATTTGTTAGCGGGCTGTTTACAACACGTCTTTGGTAGCCTTGGCCGGAGGGATGGGGCTTTAATGCTAATTGACTTTATTTGGCGGCAGCGAAACGAGGACCGTTCAGGCGAATGATTGTCCCAGATATGGTGTGTATAATTTTGCCATTACCGAAACATGATTTCCAAACCCAGGCAAAAGACATAGTCGCAAATCAAACGCCCCAACGCCCCTTGACAGTCAATCCTGTTACCATTTATTTTCTAACCCTAGACTACTGGATAAGCACACATGGGACACACATACTGGATGTACTAGATCTGGGACACACAGTTTTGTAATTTACAAGCATACATCGTACTACACCTACTTTATATATATTTATACACTTTTAAACAGTCTTGATTATTTCTCATAACGAAAGGCAACAACAAGCTAGGAGATATACCCATCATCCAAACAAACAAAACAATACATATTTAAACAGCAACAAACTTGGCAGTGGCAGCAAATATGCAGCATTTTCAATCCAGATAATATCTGATGGTTAAAAAGTCAATAATGATTACTCTGGACTGATTGGGACAAACCTTCTCAGACTGGATAGGGCAGAATCTTGAATACATGTAATAGAAAGTGGGATGATTCAAATGCTGTCAATGCTTAAAGACAAACAGATCTTACGATAAAAGCACGTTTACTAGTTTTAACTCAAATAATCATAAAGTGCTTGTTTTGAATTTATGAAAAGTTCCTATGATAGATAGAAACTCATGGTTTCTTAGCAGAAGCAGACAGGTTCGTGTTATAATTTCGATGCAAATAGTACATAGTGTAGGAACCAAAGCTGATGACAAAATCAATGATTTAGCTTAGATACAGTACACTCTAGTGTGCGATTGAACATGTTCAACAATTCATTCAAGTACGCACTATACACACATATTTGGCCGATGATTAAGGGTAAACCTTTAAGTTTGAGAGGTCCTAATTAAAGGCTAACGTACAGAAAATGATACTTTGGATTGCCACCTTTTGATCAACCAGTGCACTGGCTGACCGTACAGGTATCAAAGTCACTCGACTCACAAACACCTACGCACTATCTTGATACAGGAAGGTATTCTATCCGGACGTTCGCAGGGAAGGGATATGTGGATGGCCTGTCATCAGCGACGTACCGCGTGCCCCGATAATCTACAAAGGTCGGGAGTCCGTCAGGTGTACCCAACCGAGGACAATCGCTAGATGTGATGTCTAGTCGCACCTGTGCCTCTTCGCAGGTGAGCGGTTTTGTCCTTAATGCCCCGGCTTTAAGGTAGAGGAGAACTGATTGAAGATTCAAAAGGTTTAAAGCATCACTGATTTCACAAAAAAATGTCTAAAAATGTTTAATGACTTCATGGTAACAGTTCACTACATATTCTAATTTATCTTTATCTTTAGGTACACATTGATGACTGATTGACTGTATGTTGAATATGAGAATTATGGGATTATGTTGAATTTAAACAGTGAGAACAGTAAACTTCCCATCGCCTATAGTAAGTGTGTGATAGATGAATATAAGAATGGCAAAAAAGATTGCGATGTACATCTATCCTTTAAAATGTGAGAAAAGGCCTGATTTTTCAGGTGTCATAAGACGAATTCCCGGCTAATTCCAGTTCTATGTGTCAAGGATAGATACGGGTACTTCCCTTTACTTCTGTACTCGAGAGGATAGGTACATCATAGTTTGGGTGCGATACCGCTTGTAACCCACGTGTATCTGGAGTGCACACTGACAGCAACAAGAGAAATTTGAAGAGAGAAACTTAAACTCAACAAGTATAACACCTTTTGCGCAAATATTCCTCTAAATACTACTTTGTTATCAAGATATTTTCATATATGTCAAACCATACATGTACGTACACTACCATGGTTGTAAATGGGTGAAATAAGCGATGTCACCCGATGTGGTGAAGGCCTTTCCAGTGACTGGCCACCAACGATTCTAGAAACAATATAAATCACTAGCCTGACTGTGAGTCGTCTACTGTGAGACAAGTGAGGCAAAACCAAGGATTCTGCAGGTAATTTACAGTAAGCAGCAGAGGATAAGATTAATCGCCTCTCACTGGGGCAGAGGGCCTTGCATAAAGATATCACCGCCTCCAATTTACACATGTATTTGTGTGTAGCGAGGGCCTCAGGAGAAATGGCCTATTAGATGGATAGACTATGAAACCGACTGCTATTCGCATATGAAGGGTACATAATATAAGTTGTTTGCTATGAGTTTTAGTGACTTTTCTTATTTCCATGTATTTACATTAGATACTGATATTATAGCAAGCTGTATTTTACCATAATGTGCACTGCAAGGAAACATACATTAATGTTCTAATCTGAAAGATCGCTAATTGTTTTAAAAAGCAATCCTAATTGCTAGTAACTTAAGTTGAAAACCGAAAAAAACTTGTACATTATTTTTAACGACTTTGGATTAATAAACAGCAACATGCTCGTTTTTCACGCATGCCTGTTTTGCAAGAATTAGAGCACTGCGAAATTGCCAAACAAAATCTACGATAAAATCTGCTTTAATTGGCGTCAGATGGCCTATATGATAGTGACGGCAGATGTCTGCAATCTCTCTTGCCTGCCTAGTATATGGTATCATGAGAGATACGGTCAATACAACTGTTTTCATTTGGAAGTCGACTTTTTCATCGAAATTTCATGGTCACTTTTTGCCATACCGAGAATTTACCATATCTAGCCAGTTGCTAATGCCGCAGGAACATCAACCTGTTCTGTCAAGGATCTAATAGCGCAAACATGGTGCTACCGTGGGTAAAAGGAGAGTTTCTCTTGTATTAAGGGACTTAGAATTGCGCCACAGCATCTGGCTGAGATGAAGGCCAGCCCTATCGTAAGACCTCATCAGGTCAGTGGGCACCACTAGCACACACTGATAAATATAGGCTTATGTTTAGATAGACGTGTCAACCACTGAACATAAAACAGATTTATTCAAACGCGCCACAGGAGCAGGGCAATGCAGCAAATACCTAAACTAAACAAAAACAAACTGCGTCGCAGTCATTAAAATAGTTTTTCCAACTTTTCATGTACTAGTCCGGCACAGAAAGCTGGATTTTGGGCTGAACCTTTTTTTTTCATATATAGTTTTTTTTTCAATTGATTCTGGTAGCCAAGGGTACCCACTTTAAGAATCTGCCGGGTGCCGGGCTGGCACCCTTGAGCAATTTGAGATATTGACCCATCTTTGCCACCCCCCATGGTACAAGAAATGGGCAGATTGGGCTTTCTCCGGTTTTGCTTGTTCCAGATATTAAAATCTAAGAGACCTACAGACCCATCAACTTCCATAGGCTTAATTTAGGTAGCAAATAGGTATATGTTTGTATTTGAACATCCGTAGGTACCTTAATTGCTGAGAACAGAGGTCAAAAAGTGGGTCACTTAGTTAGAATATACAAATTTTTGCCTGTATTTTGCTAATATTTGAACAGCATTAAATCACAATAAAAGATTCCATCACTATTCTAGTTCTAAATATGACTTATTCAGCTAGCAAATTAATGGATATTTGTAGTTGGCCAACGTTTGGTGCCCGCTATGCTGAAAACAGGGGTCAAAAAGTAGGTCACTTAGCTAAAATGCACGATTTTCGACTGCAATTTGCACAGCATTACATCGACTTATATATAACTCTCACCATTCAAGTTCTAAATATGACTCATTTAGGTAACAAATAAATTGATATTTGTACAGGGGTCAAGAATTAGGCCACGTAGCTAAAATGTACGATTTTCGTCTGCATTTTGCTCTTTTTTGGACAGCGTTACATTGACTTATATATAATTTTCACTATTTTCGTTCCAAATATGACTTATCTAGGTAGCAAATGAATTGATAATTGTAGTTGGACAACTGAAGATACCTGCATTGTCGGGAACAGGGGTCAGAAAATAGGTCAATTAGCTAAAATGTACTATTTTCGTTTGCATTTTGCTATTTTTTGAAAAGCATTATATCCACTTGTATATAACTTTCACCACTCTTCTTTTAAATAAGACTTATTTAGGAAGCAAATAAATTGATATTGTGTTTGGACAACTGTAGGTACCCGCACTGCTGAGATAAGAGGTCTAAAATTAGGTCACTTAGCTAAAATGTACAATTTTTGCCTGCATTTTGCTCTTTTTTAAACAGCATTACATTGACTTATATGAGAGTTTCACTATTCTAGTTCGAAATATTACTCATTTTGGTAGCAAGTAAATTGATAATTGTAGTCGGACAACTGTAGGTAGCTGCACTGTTGGGAACAAGGGGCAAAAATAGGTCACTTAGTTAAAATGTATGATTTTTGTCTCCGTTTTACTGTTTATTCTTAGATAACACTTTGTCTTCGCACTAGTTGCATTGTGTGGGAAAACAATGTCTTCAAATATCTGAAGGAATACACTGTACAATAGTATAGCCTTATTGACTGTTGCAGAGAGCGCTATGATATTTGTCATAGGCCTGAAGGCCGTAACCTATCAAATCATATCAGCCCTTATCAGCTAATCACATGGTACACTCAAATAGTTAAAATCAGAATAGCAATAACAACAAGATTTAATGCCCTCTGTCGGATGGCATGATAGGGATTTGTTGATTAGCCACATGGTACATATCTTGAAACATACTTTCCTGAAAAATACCCAAGCTGATGGCATGAATAATGGGAAATTCCCCTGACTCGGATGGATTTAGACAGTCGCTTATATATCATAAGACTGACTAGGAGCGAGGGATCAGGATTTGGGATTATGTTCATTGTCACCTTTCCCACCATACAAAAGATAAGTCGTGAATCGTCTTTTGTAAATGGTGGAGAACAATACATAACTTCAAGTCAATAGTAACTTTCTCACATGCCCCAAATAGGACTCATGAAATGTAACCTTCAGATTGTGTGGACTCCTTTATGTGTGATTGATATTGGCTTATAGGGAAAGCTATGCAGCTACATGTAAGTGATATTGGCCGACAGGGGCAGCTACATGTACATTTTAGACATCTAATTCCTACACCAGTCGATAGGACGTCTCCTAGTGCCTGGTTGTACAGAACCTATGGATAACATCAAACAATACTGACCCATGTAGCTTGCGAATCAAAGCCACGTTCAGTTGCATGTGAAGTTATCCATGCATCCGTGCCCAGGAAACTGGGTGGCAATCAGTCGTGCAGTTGTGTATTGTGCCGAACTGTACTGAACTGTACATGTATGTGTGTGATGTGTCTATGCCGAATGTGTATGGTTATGGTATACACATTTTGGAAACTAATGGTGTCCTACTAGAAATTTAAATTTATTTGGTTCATAAATAAGTCACATCTAGAACTAGATGGCGTCTTACAGTGCCGACATTTAATTCCTGCACTAGATGCATGGGCAGCCGGGCATAATACACGACCGCACGACCGACTGCCACCATGTTACCTGGTCATGAATGGATGGATGACCTCACAACGGAAAGTACATGTAGCTTTGTTTCACAGGCTATGTGGGTCATCAATGTGTGTGGCTTATTTCTTTTAACATGTTACCCATGGGTATTTGCACAACCAGGCACTGGCAGACGTCCGGTCGACTGGTGTAGGAATTAAATGTCTGTACTGTATATGTTGATTATGCTGTTCAAGTGAGAGTAAAACGCAGGCGAAAATCATACATTTAAGCTAAGTGACCTATATTTTCTGACCCCTGTTTCCAGCGGTGCAGGTACCTACAGTTGTCCAACTACAATTACCAATTTATATGTTACCCAAATGAGTAGTATCTAGAACTAGAATAGTGAAAGTCTTATATAAGTTGAGGTAATGCTTTTCAAAAAAGAGCAAAACGCAGGTGGACAATGTACATTTTAGCTAAGTGACCTATTTTTTGATCCCTGTTCTCAGGTATCTGCAGTTGTCCAACTACACTTATAAATTTATTTGCTTCCTATATGAGTCATATTCAAAACTAGAACAATGAAAATCTTTTATAAGTCAGTGTTAAATGCTGTTCAAAAAAAGCAAAATACAGGGGAAAATAGTACATTTTAGCTAAGCGACCTCTTTCTGACCCCTGTTCCCGACAATGCAGGTATCTTCAATTGTCCAACTACAATTAACAATTCATTTGCTACCTAGATAAGTCATATTTAGAACGAAAATAGTGAAAGTGATATATAAATCAATATAACGCTGTCCAAAAAAGAGCAAAATGCAGGCGAAAATCGTACATTTTACATGTAGCTAAGTGACCTAATTCTTGACCCCTGTTCTTAGCAATGCGGGTACCTACAGTGGTCCAAGTACAAATATCAATTTGTTTGTTACCTAAATAAGTCATATTTGGAACTTGAATGGTGAAAGTTATATATAAGTTGATATAATGCTGTTCAAATTGCAGGCGAAAATCGTGCATTTTAGCTAAGTGACCTACTTTTTGACCCCTGTTTTCAAAATAGCGGGCAACTTACGTTCGTCAATTACAATTATCAATTAATTTGCTAGCTGAATAAGTCATATTTAGAACTAGAATAGTGATGGAATCTTTTATTGTGATTTAATGCTGTTCAAATATTAGCAAAATACAGGCAAAAATTTGTATATTCTAACTAAGTGACCCACTTTTTGACCCCTGTTCTCAGCAATTAAGGTACCTACGGATGTTCAAATACAAACATATACCTATTTGCTACCTAAATTAAGCCTATGTAAGTTGATGGGTCTGTAGGTCTCTTAGATTTTAATATCTGGAACAAGCAAAACCGGAGAAAGCCCAATCTGCCCATTTCTTGTACCATGGGGGGTGGCAAAGATGGGTCAATATCTCAAATTGCTCAAGGGTGCCAGCCCGGCACCCGGCAGATTCTTAAAGTGGGTACCCTTGGCTACCAGAATCAATTGAAAAAAAAACTATACATGAAAAAAAAAGGTTCAGCCCAAAATCCAGCTTTCTGTGCCGGACTATACTCACAGAAAGCTTTTAACCATGGCTATATCCCGTTTACATCACTATAGCCATTTAAATTTTTTTTTGACATAGAGTACATTGTCTATGTGTGATAGGGATTTGAAATTTCGTTTTTAGTCACCGTTTTATCCATATAAATGGCTCAATGGTGGCTTGCCACTTGTTAGTGGTATAGGAAACTGGTGGTCCCGGTGATGATATACATGTACGCCTAACCCCAAACCACTGGCCACATTTCACATGCCGCCGGGCAGAGTTGTGGCGCTAGATCGCTCGGCTAGGGAAGTAGGTCAACTGATCATAAGACTAGGGAAGTAGGTCAACTGGTCAGGAGACTAGGGAAGTAGGTCAACACATGCACCGTGTTATACACGTAGAGAAATAACCCTAAAGCTTTGACTAGGTGAGTCATAAACATCAGATGCCGTCCGCAACATTTATATGTTTATAGCAAGGTGGCATGTGCGTGATGATAAGATGCTAAAAAGTTTGTCACAGTATGGGTGAAGAAATTGCCAGCAGCAGATGTAGGTACAGGTGCATATCCATTGGCAATCTGCTCTTCTCAGAAATGTCTGACAACTTCTAATGGTAATACTGTGGCTAAATGCAGCAGCGTGATTTCTGCTTATGGGGAAGAATTGTTAATCATAACTTTAAGTGAAATCTTTTGCAAAATATCGCTTTGTTTAAGGATGTTTCTATATGTTCCAGAGCATGTGTAACATACATTGCTTTTGTAAAAGAAAATTTACAGTCAATAAACATACATGCATACATAGATATTAGGTAAATTGGTGTACTGAGCCACGTCAGTCAATATCAAGGAAATCCTCTCACTGACATTGCACTAAAAATATTATTTTGTTGTCAACAACATAAAGCTATATGTGCTTTACATGTATATATCTACCATAACATATACATATACAACATGCTAAGATTCTAGATCTTGTTTAATTAGTGAAAGATCGAAATTAAACAAGTACTATAATGTGTATAAATGCTAGCATTATGTTCGAATATGCTTCTTATAACTCGTGAAATCCTCCTTAGGATATATACATATTTATATATATACATATGTATATATACATATATATATATATATATATATATATGTATATATATATATATAACAGCAAAAGTGCCCATTAGGTGACCATGCTATTTTTGGCAACCATTGGGTGACACTCTATATATCTGCCATTTAAGGTATGAGGAGAACCACACTAAACAACGCAATCTTTTTACAAAAGAGATGTCAATTTTAGGTGAAATATTGCATGATTGGTTTATTTTAAAAGATATAGTTTTTTGGTGTGTCAACCAATGGTTAAGGGGTATTTTGTTATTCCACAAATCCAACCATTAAGGGACACCAATTATAGTGCATCACCAGAACCAACCTTATGGCGACATATACTTCATTTTCAACAATTACAACCATCAGCTGACATATGCTATATCTTTTATCAACAGAACCAACCATCTGTGGTTATTACTTAAAAGGATGATGTTTTTTCAGTGTCATATCTACATAAACATCCATTTACCTGTATGCCATAATAGCTTCATTTAAATCACATTTCAGACTGTATGGCCACTGGTTGTTGTACATTATATATAAAAAAACAAATGATGTCCTATGATTATAGTTTGGGAATGAAGGAGGATGCAACCAGTCATTGATTGAAATATATTTACCTTCCCTCTAGATTTGTCTGGAGAAAAAAATAAGTTTTATATTATCTCCTCTCAATACGGTTGTGAGATAAGAATTTTTTTTAATTTTCTCTTTAAATTGGTCCGTAAAATATAAAGTTTAATTTACCCTCCCTCTAGGGTGGTAGGGAAAAATAATGTTCTATTTTCTTTCCCCCCAAAATCAGTTGTGAATATAAAATGCTTTTTATATATACATTTTACATAGTTCAATTGATAGGGTCAACATGGTGTATATCTGGAAATAAAAATGGCAGGAAGTAGTCAAGAAGGAAAAGAAGCTGCCCCAAAATAAGCCCCCAGGTGGTCTAGTTGGTACAAACAAAGGCCTCATACACATATGGTTAGTAGTGTTCTACTTCTAGACGCGGCAGTAAATAATGATTTCTCTCCCTTTATGGATAGTTTTTTTTAGCATTCTTAAAGGATTATTAACAAATGTTGATGTAACATATTTTGACATAATATATTTTTGAGATTGGGGTTGAAAGATGTCTATGGTGGAGAGGGACAAGGGGGGGGTGAAATACTATCAGCTGGTACTATTTAAAACAACATATGTTTAGTGTCAAGTTCTATCCATTTACCATACCCAAGACCAAAGTGGAGGACAGCTTGATATGGATTAAGCTATGTGGAGGACAACATGAACAGTTGAAAGTGAAAATCACCACTGCCCGGGTTCAAATTTTCATTTTATCAAATTAAAAATTTCGTTTCAGTATATTTACGAACGTGGGGTCACTCAGTACAAACACATTTTTGATATGTCTTTAATAATTTTACTAGACAACTACCTCATTAACTGTCAAGAGTACGGCAAGAGTACTAGTAAGTTGAATAAAGAATAATGCTAAGAAGCCACAAAACTAGAATGAGATGGTTATTAGCTTACTTTTCATCAAGTTGCTCTATATAGCCCTCACTGTAGCCACTTTGTACGAAGCCGTATTTCAAATTCAAATATGTGCAAGGGGGTCTAATACTACATCAAATGAAAGCGTGTAGTGTCTACTATCTATCGCCTGAACAACTTCATATTTGCCCTTTATAAAATCTAAAAAGTCCTAAAATGCTGAATATCTAGCCGTTTCTACAATGTGCCCTAAATGTGAGATAACTCAGTGCTAAAACTACTTAACCCATTTACACTCAGAGCGGCCAAAAGAGGCCTGACGATTTTGGAAATATTTCCCTTACAAAAGCATTTTTTTGGAAACATTTGAATGAGAAATGTCAATCAGAAGACAAACAATACATCTCCTTCAAATATTTTGTGAAATTTCGCTTCATTCCCAAGTTATTATCAAAAGTATGAAAGTAGCAGACAATATTTAGAGAGGAATTCTTGAGTGTAAATGGGTTAAACATTTTATTTCACTTTTTACCCTAGAAAAGGACCTTATTAATTTTCAAAGGTAATTTGAATGAGAAATATTGGTTAACAGGCCACCAAAAAAGAATTAAACTGAAGAGTATTTTTTCTGCATTTTTACTTCTTAAAAAGAATTACCATGGAAACTGTGCGATATCTCTGTTTGTACAACCATCTGTTTTGGCATCATGCAGTTCCTGAATCCTAATATTCTTAGCTTTCATTTGATGTATGATGCGCTTGGTGTAGTCAAGAGTTTGGGGTCCATCCCAATTCTGGCTATTTACTGCTAAACTAATAAGTAACTATAGTTTACTACTGAATCGCAGATGGCAGAGTTTGAAAGTCAAGTCCAAAAGTGAGTTTAAAGAGTTGGATTTCTAAAGAGAGTCGGAGCAGGCTGAGATCTGCGGCCCTTCCATGGGGTCTACCCAAGATAGATATCAACATGGCAACTCTGCAATGCAACATGTACAGACATCTTGCACCCTCATGATGTGAACATGATATAGATAGGTTTAAGCTACTCTATGGGGTTAATTTCTGTGTCTCCATTTTTCCTATATCCTGCTTTTATTTCACAATTCCGACTGTATAATACGATTGACCAAGTGTGAAAGAGAAAACAATTTAACATTTATTTTCATTCCCGTTTATTGGGGAGAGAAAATAAATTCAAATTTGTTTTCACCCCCGCTTATTGGGTAGAGAATTTTATCTAGGTATATTTTCACTCACGTTTATTGGGGAGAGAAAATAAGTTTAAATTCATTTTCTTTCCCATTTTCTTCCTGACCATTATAGAAAAGGAAGGACTGGTTTCCTGGCTCATTTTCCTATTGGCATGGGGTGTTATCTTTATATCAAATAGGAAAATGACACTGGGAACCGAGAAAGGTGAAACAAGTAGTAACATATTGACACTTTATCCGATACAAAGTAAGCATTGCATGAAAAGTCGTGTGATGATGAATACATTGTGGCCTCACGGCAGGATATAGAATTTTTTGAGAAACGCAGCTCCTACGTATACCCACAACTATGGGTGTCAGGGACCTTCAAAAGAAGTTTAAATTGGAGAAACCGTGGTACTCTTTCTCGCGAAATACCATTACTATAGCTACGGGACTTGGGTATTTACTAGGGGATCTTCTTTTTGATAATACATTCTATTCAATACTATATTCAATTAAACTTACAGATAGTTTACTTCCTTGTTCATACAGAATTACAATATTTCATTGTCTGGTAGATTTTGGCCCTTTCCACTATGCAATATTATGCGACGCCTTCATATCTGTTCCCCTTGGTGAGTTCTACCAACATATCTAATTTCATGCTCTTAATATAAAGTGCCTGATTTTTTTTCAAATCTGCTGGACTATAATAGTATATATAGAAGATCCCCTAGTAAATACCCGTAGCTATAGCTAATGGTATTTTTGGGAGGAAGAGTACCACGGTTTCTCAAATTTAGACTTCTTTTGGAGGTCCCTGACACCCATAAGTGTGGGTATACTAGTGTATAGGAGCTGGGTTTCTCAAAAAAATCCTATATCTTGCTGTAATTTTACAATGCATCTATCATCAGAAGACTTTTCACGCAATGATTACTTTGTATCGGATAAATTGTCAAAATGATACTACTTGTTTCACTTCCCGCGGTTCCCAGTGTCATTTTCCTATTTGATACAAAGATAACACCTCATGCCAATAGAAAAATGAGCCAGGCAACCAGTCATTGATTGAAATATATTTTCCTTCCTTTTCTATAGTGGTCGGGAAAAAAATTAATTTAAATTTATTTTCTCTCCCCAATAAGAAAGGGGAGGGGGGGGGGGCGGGGGTGCACCGGGTGCTTTAGTACTGGTGTATTAGTGTATTGTTGGTTAACCCTTTGCCTGTTGATCGATAATGGTCTGATTATTATGTTGCTATCTTTCATGAGAAAGCATATTTTGGGATATACATGTAGAAGAAATGTTAGTTAGTACGAAGAACAGTGTTAGGGTGGAAAGTAGGGTTCACCAATTTATACTTGTAGCTGCCTATTGAGGCCCAATAAACGGGAGTGAAAATGAATTTAAATCTATTTTCTCTCCCCAATAAGCGGTAGTGAAAATATATCTGAATGTATTTTCTCTCCCCAATAAACAGGAGTGAAAATAGATTTAAACTTATATTCTGTCCCCAATGAACGGGAGTGAAAATCAATTTGAATTTATTTTCTCTTTCACACTTGGTCCATCGTAATATAAACCATAACTTACAGATCATAAATATCTTCAGACGAGGACTACAGTGAGCAGCACAAAAGTACCGTCCTAGACGGGTGTGTTAATATCGGGTTAAAAAATTAAAGAAATGCTTAGTGTTATCAAATAGCGCACCTGATTAATAAAATCCGTTTCAATTGATCAAGGGTATTTAAGGTATTTAAGCTCCATGATATAGCACTCTGCTTTTCAAAAAAAGAAGAAGAGTCGAAGTGGTATTTGTAACATTAGTAGCAGGTCTAATATAATATTGTATTCTTACATTCTAGCCGTCTGGTTAGCTTTGAATATTTCACAGTATTCTAAAATTCGGAATGGTGATTTTTTGTTCATGAAATCCTTTTCATGCCCAGAGAACCGTGACATGAGTAGCGTTTTATGGGAAACATATATATATGCCCTTGGTATACATGATTGCGACACATTTTAGTCTAAGTCGTGACTAGGCACAAACTGGGGTTCTTGGCGCAAACCATTGCCTAATCCCAAGCTACTGACAACTTCCTTACATGCCAAGGCCAGGATTTGAACCCGGACAGAGGCAACGCCTTAGACCACATCAGAGCAGGGCCTTCCTGCAAAAGCAATCCTGCATATTTGCATTTGTTTAGGGGGAATTTCGATCAATTTGTTGAAATTTCCGACAGCATGGTTCATTTACGCAGGTATCAATTTTAAAGGTTCCAAACTAAAAGACAACATTGCCTCTAAACAAAGTTAGGCGACATGGAAAGGGAAATTGTGTTTTAGAGATTGCAAACTCCCTCAATTGTCACTAATTATCCCCTAAGCTTGTAATATCGAACGTCCTAAAATACATGGTCCTGATAAGACTCAGGCATATCCTCCGATTACAGTTTTTACAGTAGCCTCCCCGCCCGAAGGGCTTGTGTTTAGCAAAATAGTTTCAGGTGGTACCCCCCCCCCCCCCCCGCCTCTCTCTCTCTCTCTCTCTCTCTCTCTCTCTCTCTCTCTCTCTCTCTCTCTCTCTCAAAGTTACAACTTAGACGCAGAAATAATAATAAGAATATATACTATGCCACTTCGAGCATGCCTGGGTTAACCTGTTCATGGTTAGAGTACATGTACTTGGGATGTCATGGAATAAGATATGTTTAACAATTAAATTTCCCATTTGAAATTTCCAAAATATGGTTTAGTTAAACATATGATATCGATGGTCGGATGAGTTAACATTACCTAGCAAAGGTGCCTTTAAGGATAGAAATCGTTTTAGATTTCATGATATATTAAGTGACCCGAACCAGCTTATAGACGAAGATACGTTGTTGTTGTTTATCATCGGTTTTGTAGGGTTGCCATATCAGCGAAAAATTGGTGACCTTGATATTTCCTACATTCTATTCAAGGTAGATATATCCTACCCTCTATATCCTAACTATCAGTACAGCTGAGAATTAGTATCGTGATAGTAATACTCCATACTCCGTAATATCCCTTTAAAACGATACTACGCGTAGCATGGGGCATAGTGCATGGAACAAGTTTATATATGTAAGACATATGACCATCTCACAGCACAACTAATGCGTGAATTGACGAAATTTTGGATGAAATTATTCATTACGCGCAACATGATATACTACTACTACTGCTACTACTACTACTACTACTACTACTACTACTACTACCACTACTCATACTGAGCAATTTACTTGTGCTTTTATTACTATTACTCCTATAGACCGTACTATCTCAGTTTACAGTTTCCTAGATGTTGATTTTCTACGTTAATTTGGCTATTTGGACGTCTATTAAATATTTTCAGGATCTCGTTGGCATATGTAGCGTCAGAAGTCTGCCTATAGTGAGAATTTACCAGTCAGAGATCCGACGCTACATATGCCAACCAGATCCTGAACATATTTGATAAACGTCCAAATAGCCTAATTAACGTAGAAAACATCTACGCAAATGTAGAGTCAGATATTTCGGTCTACTACTACTACTACTACTACTACTACTACTACTACTACTACTACTACTACTAGGATTAGTAGTTGCAGAAGTAGTCCCGCAGCCAAAACCCATATTGGGGGTGAACCTTAGTTGATTGCTTAGTAGTAGTAGTAGTAGTAGTAGTAGTAGTAGTAGTAGTAGTAGTAGTAGTAGTAGTAGTAGTAGTAGTAGTAGTAGTAGTAGTTGCAGCAAGTAATAGCTTAGGAGCATAGGATTAGCATTAGTTGATTGCTTAGTAGTAGTAGTAGTAGTAATAGTTGTAGTACATGTAGTAGTAGTATATCCTGTTACCCGTAATGAATAATTTCCTTCACAAGAATAGACTATGTTTATCAAGGGGCATTTTGATATGTTTTCATGTGGTTTACCCTGATGTGTTCTTAGTAATCAGAACAACAGCGACTGTAGTACCAAGCGAGGATCATTTGTGGTATACATTGTTTAAATTCATTATTTAAATCTCAATCGCCTGTGAGGTATATTCTCATGTATTGATCCAAGTCGCCTCAGACTTGAGCATGGGAGTAAACATGTAAACACTCAGGCTCTGGACAAAGGATGTACTGCAGGATTTCAACTTTAACTGATATAATCGTAATTGTTTGCAAGGTGTTGTGATAGCACGGCCATGTGTTATCAAATGAACATCCAAACAAAGAGATTAGTAGGTGTAAGGAACAAAGGTCTTCCTGCAGCATTCTGTATGTATACTATCCCGTGATAAGGGTAGCAAGCAGGGTAGCTTATAGGGTTAATTATGTTGACATATTTTCCATCTGCCCTGCCTCTGTTTGACTATTCACCCTAAGCAAGGTATATCATACCCAGAAAGTCTTCTGGTGAAGGATAGATTTAGCATCACAAAAACAGACTCTCGACAGAAAAAGATACATAGTGTTTTCAGACGGAGCTTTCATAATGAAACATAAACCTGAATGACACAATTTCCTAAATATAGAGAAATGACTAATACAGAGTCCATCACATTTTTTTTCAAATTTTAGCTCCATTTAATTTTCATAACTATGTATCTAGGCTTTTTTTCTCAAAGATGAGAAAATAGTGATTTTCAACTTCTAGATTGCCTAACTTTGGAACAGTCAAAATTTGAGAAATGTGATATTGTTCCCGCCTTAACACTCTGAGCGATAAAATGCCACATTTCAAGCAAATCTCAAATAGCAAAACCTGCACTATACGTTAAGAACATGTATATGCTAAACAAAACCAAGATTATGCGGTTAATGCTATGGGCTATTCCAGAAAAAAACAAGAGCTGAGGGGGGGGGGCAGTAGGAACGCACCAATTTTATATCCCCTACAATGATTTATTTCATGCTGAAACTCCTACAGTAATTTACCCAAATGAGTGATATTTAGAACTAGAATAGCTGTTCAAAAGAAAACAAAATGCAGACAAAAATCGTACATTTTAGAAATTAAGCGACCTATCTTCTGACCACTTTTCTCAGTAGTGGGGGTACCGACAGTGGTCAAAGTACAAATTCCAATTCATTCGCTACCTAATTAAATCATATTCAGGTCCTAGTTTTACTCTACTAGTTACAACTGCCTAGTCATGACTAAGTTGCAGTACGACAGAAAAAGTGACGAAAAATCCAAATTCTAGCTAGTAGTAGTAGTAGTAGTAGTAGTAGTAGTAGTAGTAGTAGTAGTAGTAGTAGTAGTAGTAGTAGTAGTAGTAGTACTACTACTACTACTACTACTACTACTACTACTACTACTACTACTACTACTACTTCTATGAATAGCACTGCTACCATCAGATACAACTGGCTATTCACGACTTAGTCGCAATATGGCAAAAAAGTGACGAAAAGTCCAAATTTAAACTGCCAATACTACTACTACTACTACTACTACTACTACTACTACTACTACACGTGCGACTTTAACTTAGACGCGCCCTGAACAATGTTTGAAAACAAAATAGCAACAGCTGGCTTTGATTGACTTGCATCTATTGACGACCTAGTCAGTTGCGAATCAAGGGGGGGGGGGGGGGGGGGGGGGGTGAGAGGGTTCAACGTCTCGCATTTTGATATACACAACTTCCAAATTTACTAGCATTTCATGCAGTTTTAACCTTTTAATGTAAATGAACCCCACCCCCTTACATAACCATATATTTAAAAACAACTGACCCCGCACCAATCGGGGTCCCAGGTTTCATCCCTACTACTACTGTAGTTACCAAAACTACCTCTACTACTTGACTTGTGTGACGAGTAATTGATGCGAAACTAAACTATTATCAACTAGTGTAAACCATCCCAATAGTTCTGAAACTTTGAGAATAGTAAAATGTGGTTTTGAAATAAATTTGATATTTTCTTCTCGAAAAGAAGTAAAATGCCTTGAGATCATTGCCATGGCAACAAGAATTTGACAAAAATGGTTACCATGGCAACACACATAAGGGATCCAATTTTTCAATTCAAGCATGTTTTATGATAAGTGGTATCTGTGGATACCTTTCTTAAAAGTTCATGCATATTGGCAAAGAAATGGATAAGATAGAAGCAGAAGACCGTAGAGGGTTGAACTTTCATGACAATGCTCATTTCAAGTGAAATGTGAAGAATGGCAGATGAAGATACAACACTTACAGCATTGTATATCAGAATGCTACGTTGATGAATTTCTTAAGAAAGACATTTTACAAATATTCATAAAACTTTGAGGACTGTAAAAGATGAGAGTGGAGTTTAATACTTTTATAAAGAAAAAAACGGTTGTCATGGCAACATGCAAATGTGCTCAAATTCCTTAACTAAGCAGTGGTTTATGATCAGTAATAATCACTGAATATGTCAATTACGATTTATAAATATTGACAAAGGAACGGATGAGACATTGTTGCCATGATTCAACAGATGTATAAATGAAAAAAAGGAAATAATTATCTCTCATATCCTTGCAGTCAAACACACTATGCACCAACAGGGGTATCTAATTGCTGCAATGTCGCACCGGTGTGCGAAAGTCAACATGTTTATATATGCATGACAGAGCAACTCAAATTAATGAACACAAGTGGTCGTTAATGATATTATCGCAAATTGATCATTCCCTTTCCCAGAAAAATGAGCCAGGCAACGATTCATTGCTTGAAATGTATCTATTTTTCTTCTGTGGAAGGATGATAGTTATAAAGTTTTATTTACCCTCCCACAGTAGAGTACTATTGACCAAGCGTGACAGAGCACCACCGACCCCTCCCCCCCCCCCGAAAAAAGGTCTTAAAAAAGAAAGGTTTTTTATTTTTTTCTGAACATGGACAAGATTTTTTTCTTAGAGCTGTTGGGAAAAATAGTTTTATTTTCTCTCCCCAAAAAGCGGCTGAAAATAAAAAAAATATTTGCTCTTTCACACTTGGTCCATCGTAGTAGAGGGAGGGTAAACTAGGTTTTATCTACCCTTCTCCTGCAGTGGTCGGGTAAAGACAAAGTTTTATTTACCCTCCATCTGAAGTGGTCAGTAATAAGAATACAGTTTTGTTTACCCTCCCTCTGGAGTGGTCAGGTAAAAGTATAGGTTTATTCAACCTCCCTCGGTGACATTTGCGGCTGGGTAAAAACAGGTTTCTATTTACCCTCCCGGAAGGATGGTCGCGTAAAAAAATTCTTTTTATAAATTTTCTCTTTTACACCTGGTCCATCGTACATGATGTGCTACCTGCTTTTTTTACCAATTGTCGCAAATCGGCCATTAGAAATTCTGTGTTCCGAGATTAAATACTTGCACAATTCTTGGACAATTTTCTCTTTTACACCTGGTCCATCGTACATTATATGCTACCTGCTTTTTTAACCAATTGTCGCAAGTCGGCCATTAGAAATGCTGTGCTCCGAGATAAAATAATTGAACAATTCTGCTTCGACTATGTTGCAAAAAAACACACGCCATTGTCGGAGTTTTTGCCAAAAGTATAATATATTTTGGCATCTCTTTTTCAATTTCCTGATTCCATTTGATCGGTCTTTTAACTCTCGCCTATAGTCTGTCTGAACAAAGATTTGTTTACTCTTATTTCCATAAAGTTTGTATTTCCTGTCCAAATTTTGGAAACCTGCTACGATTACTGTGTCTTGTATCTGTATACCAACTTTCGTTCTCAACTCCTTAAAATGTTGATTTTACATACTAGGTGCCCTTTGTAAAATTCCACGCGAGATCTCGCACATCTGTATTGGTCATATTTTACAATGGGACTTAATGAGCAAAATCAACATTTCACAGAGTTGAGTTAGAAAGTAGTTATATACCTGCAGCAGTTAGTGCTATTAACAGGTTTGCCAAGTATGGATGGCGAACAGGAACTTTTTGTAATAAAAAAGAGAAAAGAATCTGGTAGCCAAGCTTGGGTCAGTCAGACTTTAGCAACATTGGTAAGATCTTCTTTAAAGTCACCTTTATATAAGAAAATATAATAAATACACTTAATTTAAAACTTAAGGAAATTTAAACGAAATCCCCTGCAAGACAGAATTAATAAATGGACCAAAAGTTTAAAACAAAATCACTTATACTTTGAAGGATTAACCCGGGGTTTTCATGTTTCAGTGAATGAAATCACGTGATTTTAGACAGGACGTTGATTGTCTCACTTGAAATACGCACATATCCTCATAGTTGGCTCAATTTGAAATTGTATCTACTCAAAGGCAATTTCCTTTGAATAGAAAATATTAATCAAAAATGTGCATGGTGAATAATATTATTGAGATAAGTGGCTTCTTCATGCTTCTACTTCCATAGAAATTAGAATGAAAAATGAAAAAAAATCTTAAGTGGTCAAAAATGGTAAAATATTCCCAAATTTGACCATTTTCGTCGAATAAGAATATCCAGAAATTCTTATTCAAAAAAGTTTTTGATCCCTTGGCGGATAATAAATTTTGCCAGATTTTGAAAAGAATGGATCAGCCGTTTTTAAAAAGGTTTTAACTGCATGTAATGCGAGTAGTTTGGGAGTTGCATGTACCAAAAGTGGGCTTGTTGAACCCTATTCCCCCTCCATTGGCTCGCAACAAACAAGGTCGTCATTGCAAGTCAATCGAAAAGAACTGTTGTTTCTTGTGTTCTCACACATTGCTCAGGGCGCATCTAAGTTAAAGTTGCACGTGTAGTAGTAATACTTATAGTATTATTATTATTATCATTGTCATTAGTAGTAGTAGTAGTCATAGTAGTAGCTTTAGTAGTAGTTTGCATTTGGATTTTTCGTGCCTTTTTCAGCCATATTGCGGCTAAGTCATGAATATCTGTTGGTAGTAGTAGTAGCTAGATTTGGATTTTTTCGTCACTTTTCTGCCATATTGCAGCTCAGTCATGACTAGGCAGTTGCAACTGGTGGAGGAAACCGAGGAACTGAACATGACTTATATAGGTAGTAAATAAATTGATATTTGTACTTTGAAAACTGTAGGTACCCGCACTGCTGAGAACAGGGGTCAGAATATAGGTCACTTGACTGAAATGTAGGATTTTCGCCTGCATATTGCTCTCTTTTGAACAGCATTACATCGACTTATATACCTGTAAGACTTGAACTATTGTAGTTTTAAATATTGCACATTTGGGTAAATTATCTATGGAGTTGCATCATGAAATAAATCATTGCGCGGGGATATAAAATAGGTGAATTCCTAACCCCACCCCCCCACTCTTGTTTCTGCTGGAATAACCTTTACCATTAACCGCATAACCTTAGTAAGTAATCTAGGGATTTATAAGTTGGCTCGAACCAGAGTCATCCCTCTAGTTTTCATGTTTTGATTGCAAAATAAAATACTACCTGGTGTGCCAAATATTTAAGGATTAATAGGTGTCAGCTAGCCTAAACCAGTACATTATATTAACAAGCGCATCTACACTGAGTAGCACACTTTATTTTTTAAAAATCAGAATACAACATGCTTAATCATTTGCCAAAAAATTGAAAGGGCATCTGAAAATTGGTTGTAAACTTTGGGATAAAAGGATAAAAGGTTTCATAAGTTAATCAGAAACTTCACTTTCTCTGCTTTTTTCGCATGGTCACTGAACTAGAGAGATCACTGCAGCTTTCATCTTTTTATGAGTTTACTTGGATTGTAATTAATAGATTCAACTGATAATTAATATTTGATACCACTTTCTTGATAACAAAATAAAATAAACAGGGGCAAAAAGGTCCAATACCCGCATGGGTTAAGAAAGTTTACCACATCCGACCACTTAGTCAAATACGTTTAGGTCCATAGGTGTTGTGGAGCGAAATCTATGGATCCATATTTGCTCGAGTTCTAGACTCGTATTGTAAGACATGTAGTCTAATATTCCCAAGACCTTGGTGGTCCTCTTGACTGGAAGTATTCTGTGTGAAATACCTGAAATGTTTACACATACGTTCACCAAGGGTTCTCTTGATGTGACCAATGTACCAGGCAACAGCCCGAATAAAATCATTGTTGTGCAGAAGATCAGCAGACTGACGCAGTTGTGTCAGTAGCGGGAAGGACTTCAACACATCAACACTGGAGAAAAAACTGATTGCTCTTCTTATGCCCCAGTTTTCTATTGTTCTTGTTAACAAAATGCTGTTTATACTCTTAGTTGGTCAATGTTTTCAATATATATCAACATTACCACTGAAAGACTTTGCAGTGAGTGCACCAAATATGCAGCTCCACCCATTGCTAATCAGACCCTACTTTTATAGGACCAAAGTGGACAGGCAAAAATATATATCTTGTATAACTTAATTTTCGTAAAGTGTTTTTGAGTTTTATGATGCAAAATGGGTATGACAAGTTCTTCCTAAGGTGTGCAATATAACACATTCAGAACATATTCCGTATTTTTTGAGAAAATTAAGAAAAACATGTGTGTCGACTAATGGGTGTCGTTGTAAATCTGCCTAAAATTTAATTTGTCATAACTTGCAAACTATGAATACTAGCAATTAGAAAATAACATTTCAACCTTTGCTTGATAAACACTGCTGAATGACATAGAGAAATTAACTCTAACCTGTTTTGTATGCAATTGGTGAGCTTTGACCTTTAGTCGACAGCAGATATTACCATATGGGCGACAATTGTCGACCAACGGTTGGTCTTTTGTCGACTAATGGTGGGATTTGTATACATATATATATATATATATATATATATATATATATATATATATATATATATATATATATATATATATATATATATATATATATATATCGGCTGTGTTACAAGAATCACAACATATTACTATCCATAGCTTACAGTATAGAATAAAGGATACAGGCGTGTTAGAAACTATAGGCAGAGAAAATCCATTGAAAATACAGTTCAGAGAAGAATAGTCCACGAATGGATGTCAATTGTGCAAATGTCACAGCTCCTTAGAAAGGGAAACTACTAAAATTTAGAGGAGAAGAAAAGTGAAAACCCAAGTCACAGCCCCCTGGACAGGGAAACAATATCAAAACATTTCAGAGGAGAGGACATGACATGAGAAATACAGAAATAAATATTTTTGTTTTGTTCGAATTTCACAGCCACTTGGGAAGGGAAACTATATCCCAAATACCTAAGAGACGAAATGCGTATTCCAAGATTCTATTCCCTTTTTGTTGTAATTTGCCAAGCCGTTGTTTTGCCATTGTGTTTGTAGCACGCATGGGGCGATGAGTCGCTGCGGAGTGGGAGAAGACCCAGCTGTCCTAGTTGATTCTATTTACACAGGGTTTATTAGATCTCACTCAACCTCTCTAGTGCTGCATTAAAACCCACTTGGGTAGAAACGCAAGATGCCAGCGCCGGATATTCTTCCGACCGACACAAATTGACCATCCACACGGGCTTCCGATACACAACAACATCTTATGGAATCAACGTCATCCCTTAAAGCAAATGTTGTTAATGGATTGCTATAAACAAGAGCAGAGGCAATTTCAATCAACACATGGTTGGAATGGCAACAAAAGGGGAGAGAATATGGTCAATGGATTAGTATAAGTCATGAGATGCACCGTAAAACATATAGCAAGAGACACTGTACTTAGATATGTTACTTCACGGTATACTTTATCCAGTAGATTGATAACTCAACTGAGTTGAGAGTACCTTTTCCACGAATAAGAAATGAAAGGGTCGCCTGATGGTCGAGTGGAACAAAAAGCGTTGCTTGTCGCTCTAGCTGTCTCTCACTACTGTTCGGGTTAAATCCGGCTAAAGAGCTTGCTTGTGCCAAGGTTGCCAGTGACTTATGTGTTGGTTATGTTGGGTGCTCCGGGTTCCTCGACCATTGCTAATTGGCTAGTGACGTGTTTGCATAAGCATGACATTAATCAGCGAAGATGGGCGCAATGCCAAATCCACATCCAGACCCAGGTAACAAATAAATTCAATAAATTGTATGTGCATATTTGTATTGTAATACTTGTACGTTATAAGAAATCTCATCAACATCCGCTACATCAAGATCCCTTGTCTATACGGATGCCATATTGGATATACTTTTCCATGAACAACAACTGAGTTCAGTACTAGGTAAACACTTGCCGAATACAAGAACATAACATCACTGATATCATATTCGCCCTTTAGTCACGTTTTCGGTAGTGAAGTAATCAGTATCTTTATCGTCTGTTAATAGTCACGTCTATAATATCTTTGCGCAATAAATGAAGATGTCTAGAATGACATACGGATCTGACATTATCGTTTAGCATGGCGGCCTGTGGCAGCACACCCGCTAGCCTAGATACGGGTCAGGCAATCCTAGACTGTTATTCGCCTCAGCACTGTTGTTTCCACTTAACCTTTGACCTCGACGTGAAAATGGTCTTCCGGCAGCAATGATGCAGACCAGAAATCACAAACACGTGTGCTGATCGTGCTGCTCACACTTATGTTAAAAGTAATTGTTAACCCTTATGCACCTGATCGAAGCGCATGCATGGTCTGACAACTCTGAGAGTTCCTCATCAAAAAAGGCATATGCACATACTACATGAAGAGGGATTGTTGAAACTAACATGTACTACGACTGACAGGCAACTTTTTCTTAAAAGGTTACTTTGTTATCAAAATACCTATATGTATGTCAGATAACAAGCATACGCCCAATGTGAACATGTTAAACACACGTGCCAAAGTCACCGCTTGACCCGGGGATGAGGGTAGCTCGCACGGGCCATTTCATCACCGAATCATATTTTCAGCATGACGTGAACGTATGTTTGGAAATGTAGTAATTATCTGAAGAAAAGGGTCAGTCATGCTATGAAAGCTACCGAACTCACTTAGATAAATTACAAAAAGAATAATTCAAGATGTCAAGGAGAACACGACTAAAAGCAACCTTCCCAAATGTAAAATCATTAGATTTCCTTTGAAAAAGGCAATATTTTGCAACTTTATGATGTTGAGTTACAATAATGAGTTTGTGAAAGCTCCCTTTGTTTATTTCGTACTGCAAACATCCCCCATTGCCCAACTCGCACTAAACGCCCGATCCGTTGCGGCTTGGTAATATGACACCGAGCTCTCAAGCGGTCGGTCCTGGGTTCTCGTTTCCCATGGCTCTCATTTGTGGGTTGGACTGGTTACTTTACATGCGTGTGGTGTTATGAAGGGCTGTCTATGGTGCCTTTGCAACTGGAAGAATTCGTAAAACCTTTCGTAAATCGAGGGATGTTTCTTCCTGGTTCCGTTTGACATAAGCTGTTGAAAGTGACTAGCAATCCAAACAAAACCAACTGGGGAGGTTTCAATTAGATATGGTTCAACACATATGCACAGTAGAAAAGTATTATCTAGCGGTTTCACAGTACGACTTGTTGATGTTTACATTATCTTTATCAATATTCGAAGCTGCCTAGAAAATTATGAACATTGGGCTTTGTAGTAAACTTGGCTGGGGGATGGGCAATCATTACAGTGGTTTGGTTATTATTACTTGTGATTATAGTATGAGGCACATGGATATAACATTTGTAATTAGTACTTATCATGTGCACAACGCACTAGCATTTGTAAGATTAGTGCAACAAAGTAACAAAGAATGTGAAAGGTATACCGAGCCATATAAAGAGAACCACAACGTATATATATATATATATATATATATATATATATATATATATATATATATATATATATATATATATATATATATATATATATATATATATATATATATATATAGTGTGTGTGTGTGTGTGTTTATACATATACATATACATGCATACATAGATACATTTATCCGTGCGAAAATCGCAGAGAGAGAGAGAGGCTTTGGATTGTTATGAATATCATTGACTTTATGGAGATGTTATTCAATCAAAGCTGCATATCATATGTACTTAGAACTGGATTACCTTATTAAAACGGGGATACGTGTTCGATAAGTAGGGAGATCTGATCAGTGCTTTTCACCCATATGCCTACATCGTACGAGCTTCTACAAAGTCTTTGAATATCGTAATAAAGGGTGATTGCCTTAATCAACGTTGTACCCTACCGATACTACCGGTATGATTTGTTTTGAAAGAGAACTTTTCATATTGGCAGAAATATCAATAGACTATTAGATACATCGTATATACCGTTTTCCTGGATGGGCCCCTTCGGGTATAAACGTTTTTCCTATTGATAGACCACACAATATGTTGAAATAACTCCGCTAACAAAGCGCAGAAATAGGTGTCGAACCAAATTAACTACAACGTCATAGAAAGTACGCCTGCAAAACAAACTTCCACAGCATCTTGTGAGTCTCGTGTGTAAAAATACTCGCGCTGACGATGATGAATGGTGTTAAGCCAGGCACTGGTTCCGAGGCCAACAGATGCTAAACTACTCCAGACGTTGTGATACATAGGTTGCTGCCTGTATCACAGTATTCCCATGGTAAGGCCATGAGCGGCAAGAGGAAGGATGCCTAGGAGCGAGCAGATAAGCTTGACATTTAATTGAGCGAGTGTGTGTTTAACGTAAAAACTCATACTCTGTCAGAGTGATCTGACCTGACAATGCTTTGGGTAATGTTGTAAAGTTATGGATAGAAACGGAACCCCCTTTTTCTTTTATTTGTATTACAATAGACACTCCTCATTCTATTAAGGACCTCGATTTTTGCTAGAGCAACATACTGCGTCAAGTGTAGACATTTGAACGACCATTTCGATAAAAATAACTTATAGAAGATATTACTTTGTCGATGTAAACTCTCTAGACATTATGCCACATTAGATGCTGAATGATAAGTGCAACCAGTAAATGACACAAAAAACGAAACGCATAAAAACAAATCACTAAACATTTCTCGTTCGTATTTAGAAGTTCCTTAAGTTTCTTCGAGTCTTTAAACTTGCACTATAATTTACTACTGGAAATTAAACTTCTCTTTCTATGAATGTAATACGCTGCATAACAAGGAGATGTATTGTCTTGTGGACATTTCTTCTGATGGCATCGCCCAGCGTATAACGTCATGGACCCCATCAATTTATATAGATATATAAATATTATCTGCAATATAATGATAGCTGTAATTCCATAAATGTGTCACTATGCCTTACTCTATTAGCTTCACTGTAAGTACCAGACATTTTCAATCGTCAACCAGAGAGATGTGGCAAGCCCCAAAACGACCGGGGTTCACGTAAAAGTTAATCACATAAGCCAGAGTCACATAGGGCCACAAGCAAGACACAGTGCATGACGTAATTGCTAGCCGCTAGTCTAGACGCGAATAATTACTGTGACGGCTGCTTTCTGTACTTCTTTGTTGACAGAATACGCACGTTTTCATGATACATATAGGTTTCCATTACGTTTAAATGCTGTTTGTAATTATCTTTATTAGTATATAGATTCCTTTTTATTGCATGATCATAATACCACGAACATCACCATTTCATTGATTGATTTAATTGTACCAGAATTACGAAATACATATTCCTCTCACAGGTGCTGAATCCATATATAACCAGACTCCATCATCAATAAGACTTATCTTCTCAAACCTAAGCGGTCTCCGCGTCTCATTAACCCACGTTACCTAATTAAAGATATCACCTTTAGGAGGTCTGTCACACGTTCGTTTCCGACTAGTATAAACCGCTGTCACTTGCCCAAACAAATGGGTTTTCCTGACAAGAATTTTCCCTTCTCGCCTGGAAAGATAAAACACTGTGGGAATGTATGGCTAGTGTCCGTCAGGTTGACCGTTCATTAAGGTTAATATATTCACTGGCAGTGTTGTCTGACAGGGCAATAACCACTAACTGCTGTGAGAAATAGAAGTGTTGATCACGCCTGGCATATGTGGAGTGACAGACACTTACTTATTGGACTCGTTGTAGTTGGAAGCAGCACTGGGGGAAATTAAGGCTACAATACAGATATTCAATTAGACAAGTCAAGCCAGCGTGGCATAACCTGGGAGCTCCCGGAAATATAAACGCCTCGGTTATCATAAAAGACACCCGTCCCTTGGATATGTAAACAGGTTAATGCATTGATGATCAGAGACTAGGTGCTAGTCAAATAGTCTGGCATATTAACCTGGGGGGCTCCTGAAAATATAAACGTCTCGGTTAGAATAAGAGACACCCGTCCCATGGTCGGGTATCTTTTATATATGTGTGTGTGTATATATATATATATATATATATATATATATATATATATATATATATATATATATATATATATATATATATATATATATATATATATGTATATATATATATGTGTGTGTGTGTGTGTGTGTGTGTGTGTGTGTGTGTGTGCGTGCGTATGTGTGTGTGTGTGCATGCGTGTGTGTGTGCGTGCGTGTGTGTGTGTGAAGTGCTCTTATACCCATTGCTGAACAAAATGCTTGCATCATAGACAGGGGTCGCAGGGGTCGCACTGTTGCATTCTGGGGTTTTGTGGTCTACCACTCAGGAAGTAAGAGAATTTAACCAGGTGGTTCCGGATTTCTTTCTTGCCACTGAATGAACTGAACTGTTAAAAGTGACTTTTATTTAAACGAGGAAACTTAGAAGCAAACTCACCAAATCCTTCAATGATATAAGCCACACCAGGACTCGTAGGTTAAATGCAATCATGATTTAAGGGTAATCGTAAAACTGCTCTCAGTGGAATTTATATATGATAATATAAATAAGTGGACGAGTGCAACGTATATTAATGGGTTGATCAAAGTACATTCTATATAACGCCATCATAGACGGTGCAATTAAGAGTGGCCTTGTAGAAAAAGGTTCAACAAAGAAAAAACAGGGAAAGAAGGTTAATAACCACTGTCTATTCGTGTACGAGCTAAATCAATGTTAGCCCCACAAGAAAAAAAAACAGCAAGAGGAAATTGGTAAGTGGCTCACGAAAATATATGAGTAAAATCATTGGGTAAGAAAATGAAGAATACGTGTGTTGTGTTGAGTTAGAAATGATAAACCGCTAAAGTCACCTTAATGGGCTGGTTTTAGGATCGCATTTCTTTGGAAGTACTCCAGCAACATGTACAATGAGGGCACGGAGATTTACAGTTCACCGTCCAGGCTGCTGAAAGATGCAAGTGGGGAAAATGCTATATGTGTTTTAAAGTTGTTCGCTCGTTGCTTACAAGATAAGAAGCGGGGATACTTAACACGTATTACTGAGCTCGTATAGGGCGGCACTCTTAGTCTTTACTCTATCGCTAGCCATAAAGCCTTTTTATTAACGTAATCCAAATGATTGCGAAATAGTGAAAATCACGAAAGTAGCAGCAGCAGTAGTAGTAAAGTATGTTTATTCGCTGTAAATGTGTTTACAAAATTTATGCTTCTTTATGCTATGAGTTCATTGGAAGATAAAGATAAAGGAAAGTATCAGAATACAGTTTTTAGGTACTATTTCTACTATCTGTGGGGAAGATTTGACCGGTATATGTACATATCTCCCACATTCTGGGACTTGGGTGGTAGATGTACGGACACTTGCAGTACTCTTAGATGCTCCAAATCTCAACTATTTTCTTTATGCTGATCAAAATAAACGACGCACAATGACATTTAATCACATATTTTATTGTTCCTGAGTGAAAAGTGAATGTTGTTTTCTATATTGACACATACGTCATTTAAGAAACACAACCATATATGTAGGAATTATTATAAAGAACTGTACAATTTCGTCTCGTTGTGCTTTGCGTGCATTATCCACTAGGTGTTGCCCGAGCTTCACACAAAACATGTGTGCGCTACACCTATCTCGGCGGCATGTGGTGGTGAGACAAGCATCACACGTGTTCACACGTCATCAGATGTGCAGTGATGGTGCACAGGAGTTGCTCCATTTGACGCTGACGCATCTTAATAGCACACATGGCCTGACAACATCTCAATAAACAGAATGATATATGAATCCCCATTGGAAATAGGTGGTCAAACACAACAGGAGCAAAACCTTCAAATCATTCTTTTGATATCGCTTTATGATGACAATTTTAACCATAAATCTTGACCTTGACGCATCTGATGTCTCCGGTGGACAGTGAATGTATGTATGTATGCATGTATGTATGTATGTATGTACGTACGTACGCACATTCTATCACAACTTTTAATTGTGTAAGCATTAGATGGCCTACCATTACTCGCCTCAATAGCAGGGATTCAATGCACGTGTTCATAACCTTGCTGACAGTTTCCATATAGGTATGAACGTTGGCGGCGGCGCGCAGACTCCAGATAGTATCACGTGAGGAGAGCTATTAACACGCAGGGTCAAGAAGTCATCTCGGTTATTGACATAGTTGGTTTTAATTACGCACACAGCATCCTAAGTCCTAACACCGACTAAAACCTGTTATAGATAAAGGTCATGTTCTTATGACGCTTTCAGGGAATATGTTTTTAATTCGATCCGCAATAAAACTTAGTGTACCAAAGGACCCCTCGTGCTATGATACATGTATGTACTTTAAAAGAAAAGTTGGGTAATCGTTTATTTTCCTTCCTCCTACTTTTCGATCTATTTCTTAAGTTTGTTGTTGTTTAAAGTAATCAGTGTCATTTGTATTCTTATTCATTTTCTTGATATCATTATTATTATTATTATTAGTATTATTATTAGTATTAGTATTATTATTAGCAGTAGTAGTAGTAGTAGTAGTAGTAGTAGTAGTAGTAGTAGTAGTAGTAGTAGTAGTAGTAGTAGTAGTAGTAGTAGTAGTAGAACAGCAGTATTATGTGAATTTCTACTATTCTTGTTGGGTCCCAAAATGACCATTCCAATGAGGGGAGTGCCATCAATGTTAAAGGATCGCCGTGGTATTTAAGGGTGGTAACTGAACATCGAGTCTAACAGTCTCGCCGGGAAAACGGAAGCGTATTTCCAGACTATAAAAACCAGAGCAGCATGGCGCCTCTCCTGTATGTACCTGTTAACAGGCTCTTAATAGGTGATAACTCACAGTGGGAAACGTTATTGTTGTGGTCAGTGGTAGCAAATCGTGTGCTAATATGAGACTGCTAGGTTTGCTGGAGCCTCCTGCATTACCTAAGCTGCCCCTACAGGTTAGTGAGACTAATCCCAGCAAAGAACCAATTTCAGACTAGGCTGATATATGTAGTCATTATCAGCTCCACTCTGAATCTCAAAGGTCAATTTGTTTGTTGTACTAGTCTCTATTGAAATCCTAACAATGCTTTCCACAACAACCATTGTCAGGAGCCCAATATTAATCATGTATTGGGATCCTAACAACACTTTTCACAACGTATATTGTTAGGAGCCCAATATAATCCGTTAGTGATTATATATATATATATATATATATATATATATATATATATATATATATATATATATATATATATATATATATATATATATATATATATATATATATATATATATATATATATATATATATATATAATCGGACCCCGCCTCCAGCCTTTAGCACCAGGGCAATATTTTTTACACCTACTGTGCTGACCTCCTTTTGTAATGAACTGCATTTTGACACCTTTGCTCAGGAAGTGACCTTTGGCCTGACCTGATTACACAGGAAGTGACATACCCAGAGGTGAAGGGTCAGGGTCAAGGACACTCAAGCCTCAACATGTAGCATGAGTGAGGACCTTCTACCCTAAATGGTCTCTATAATGGCCTGAGGATTGCACAAGCATGAAACCCAGGGTTGCCAACTTGAGACTGAGTATGTGACTTGCTCCTATATATATATATATATATATATATATATATATATATATATATATATATATATATATATATATATATATATATATATATATATATATATATATATATATACATATATATATATATATATATAGGACCTTTTACCATAAATGGTCTCTATAATGGCCTGAGGATTGCACAAGCATGAAACCCAGGGTTGCCAACTTGAGACTGAGTATGTGTCTTGCTCCTATATATATATATATATATGTATATATATATATATATATATATATATATATATATATATATATATATATATATACATATATATATATATATATATACATATATATATATACATATATATATATATATATATATATATATATATATATATATATATATATATATATATATATATATATATATATATATATATATATATATATGTGTGTGTGTGTGTGTGTGTGCGAAGTAATACCTATTCGAACTTGTGATATCAAGGCAAAACAGGAAATCTTATTATGATACGGGTTGATAAAGTTGATACACGTACCTGACCCCATGGAAGTATAACAACTTCCCATAGGCTGTTTATGTTTAAACTAGTTTTCTTGTATTCATTAGTGATAAGTGTCCCGTAAAACTGTCAAGGAGGACTGAACTATAACATATAGTGTTTACATCCCATTCATGGCTATACTGAAAAAATGGTGTATCAAAATAAACAGGGACAGCACGCCGTGCATGAAACGAACATCATCGGGGCCAGAGCCTCTTTGCCATCACTTTAGGATGGGGTAGAATTTAGACAAAAACAATATAATTCCTACATTTTTTACATTAGCTGTCATCCTCTCTATGTAAAATGTATCTGTTCTAGATTAATTAGACTACTTTTGAATCCATTGACAGTGTAATAACTAAACATAGTTTACACACACACACACACACATATATATATATATATATATATATATATATATATATATATATATATATATATATATATATATATATATATATATATATATGTGTGTGTGTATGTGTGTGTTCACGATTTATTCCCATGAACTTGCCACAATTATGTATGAAACATTTTGCACGTCCTAAAATGCTTATCTTTTCATCTTTTCCAGGTAGATATGCATCTGGAGTGGATAGCAGAGGAATACCGTCGAATCAGCATGCAATGAAATGAACATCTGCCTACCTTTCTCTGAAGGCACCATTGCTGAATATGATATGTATAGGATTTCAAAGGAAACTGGCATGATCACTCCTGCGTCATGTGCCATACGTGGTGAAATATTACACTGAAGTGCAGACTAGACCCTTCTCAGACTGATTAGCAAGTTGCCGAGAGACGAGTTGGAACCGAGATAGGCCAACTTGCTTCTGCACTTTCTCTTGAAGAGGGGACATTTATCATCTATGACAAAGACAACAGCTCCGTCAAGGATTTGCTGATTTTATTATCTTTGACGCCGGCGAGGCATTAAGACTTGATGAGTAGAAAATTGCTCGTGGATTGAATGGTAAGCCGTTCAATCAATTTCCATGCAAAGGTGAACGGATGCGGGTTGAATGGACGCCCTGTTAGCCAGAATAACAAAGAAACGTCCCGGATCGAAGCCATTCTACGTCTAATGGCAAAGGTTATGTTTTGGCTTGGCGGTTTCCATTCTTCATGTTAGCCGATAGGAGGCGACCGATTCACTGATAGCCATTGAAGTCGTCGCGGAAGAGGTCATTCGTTAAATCGCTCGCCTTGGCTGCCTACATTGATCGAGCAGCAGCGAGTGGAAACGAAATGTATTCAACACAATCTCGCTGGTGTGCCAAGTCATTTTGGGCCGCTCCTACTCCTCATATCTATTTGTGGTAGCACAAAATGAACGCGTATGGATCTGCAGTTACAGTAACGCCGTGAAAAATTGAAAAAAATCCCCTCACCAACTCCTGGCATCATTATCGACGATCAATTTATATAATTTGGCGGGCGCATCGAGGAAATCAGCGCGAGTTTCTGGTGCTAATCAGCGCCACGCCCGCCGACGCTGCCCGCAATAATTGCAAGGCAACGCATTTAGCCCCTCTTTCCTCTACAAAAATTGATCGACTTAGCGAGGGCCAAACTAGTGGATTTGTCGTGTTATTTTGTTTAGAAAACATCCGATTTGCCTACTTGGCTAAACCAAGCGCACAGCGCGGCCTAAGCGAGTGACGGAGCGGGCGGGAAGCTCGGAGAAGATAGTTCTAAAAGCGGCCTGGACAGCGAGATATTGGTGCGGGGATCACAGCACTCGGCGGTGGCAGAAGTCGGCGTCCTGCAAGCTGAAGCCAAGTGTTCCGGCTGCTGGGTGGGAGGGAAGGATTACACGTCAGAGGTGGGCCCCAGGCCTCCTCCTCCTGCTGCTCATACCAGCCTGCTGTGCTTAACCAAGCTCAAGGATTCCCACCCATCTCCCCGTATCACATACACCAGCAGCAGGCGTGGACGGTCGCAGACAGGCAGGAGCGCGGGCTTAACCAGTTAAAGCTAGGAGTTACACACAGGCAGGGGAGGCGGTAGAGGAAGCTAGCTAATAAATGGTCTAGGTGCCGGATCACTCTGTTTACCGGGAGATTATTTAAGGACTATCGCGTTTGACATTAAACAGGAACTTTCAGTCCAAAGATACACATCTGTGAAATATGGGCAACGTTAATTTGTCTTGTCGGATATAAACCGGCCATAATTCTAATTGTAAAGTTTATCATGATTAGTGCATGAAACTCAGCTGGGGACATATTTATCTGATTTGACCAAGTCTGAAACGGATAGTGCCTATATATTTAGACCAGGGCACTACTTCCATCATTGTTCGGTCAAGGGTGACTAATCGAATCAGGGAAATTTCGCTATTCTAAATGAAGTCCAGAGTCTAGTTACAGCCTTTGGATATAAGGCGATGATAGGACATATCTTATATACTGCGGCTCATCACAAGTGAAGACGCACACCAAATGGGAGCGCTAGGACCTGCTGGCCAATGAGGACGCAGCGTTGCAGATTGTGCGGTAGGAACTTCGTCATTGGCAACAGCGTGCGTGCTCCTATCATTTGGTTAAACCACATGTTGAGTGCAGAGCGATTTACCTTGCGTTGACACTACAGATAGGTTGCGCGGAAAGTTCAGAGCAGTTCCCCTATGTGCTATACTATACAGATCGAGTTGTGTTAAAGATGCCTACGAAACGTCCCTGCTTACAAGCTGAGCGAATAACAAGCATTTGCACCCTATGTGACATAATGATGCAGCTGGAGTATAGTGGATGTATCTGGGAGGATGGACATCAGCAATGTTGCATGGTTCCACGCGAAACAGCAGTTACCACTATGGGAGTATGGTAAAGCGACATACATCTTGGTATTATAGGTATTACTAGTCTTCATCTACTACTACCACACTCGTCAACAATGGATATGTATCAATTTGCAAAACTTGGCAATTTTTCGAATTTGAACGTGAACTTTTCTCTTGACAACCTTTCATTCGACCACTCTCGAATGCTGCAGGACTTCAAGGAGAGCATGTACACCTACAAACAGCCCACCACCATCGTCCTGATCAGTATCTATGCACCCTTGTTCATCATATCTATGGTGGGAAATATCCTCGTCCTGCTCATCGTTCTACTCAACAAGAACATGAGGAGCGTCACCAATTATTTCATCGTCAACCTAGCCATTGCTGATTTACTTGGTGAGTACATATATACATACATACATATCTATTTATCTATATATCTCTTATATATATATATATATATATATATATATATATATATATATATATATATATATATATATATATATATATATATATATATATATATATATATATATATATATATATATATATATATATATTCTCGGACAAATAGACGATTTTATCATTATTATAAGCATTATAGATACACTCTGATTAAACTACATCAGGGTGTTAATTTATTTACTTGCTTACCCTAAAACGAATATCATTTTCAATCGGTATTTAATTCACAGTAAACTCTTCACGACTATTCGTAATGATCAACCAAACGTCCTCACTCTATACATTAAATCGAATCATCGTACACGTTGCGTTGTTATATAATACAACAAGGGCATCACTATGTCATCTCATGGGCATTTTATGCATATTCCCATTAAGGAGGCTTTACCTGCCACTTAATTAACTATCCAAAATGTCATTTCCTAGGTTTCCTCTTATCAATAATTCAGAGGTTCTGAGACTACCGCGCATGAACAGCCATTCTATGGCTAGCCCTACTCGAGAAGTTCTTTATATCTATGTAACTAGCAAAAGGAACCGATTTTCTAAAAACGTCTGCATTGCATGATTTAGATCTGGAACATTCATGAAGATGAAACTATAGGATGGATAGGGAATATTTGTGTCACTCTCTGTTTCCAATTTTGCGCTGTTGTGTTGTAATTTTTAAAAATCACTATGTAAATATTACTATGTAAAATTTCATTTAGTCAATATATACGAACCTTCCTTTTATTCATTTAGTCAAATTATATATTCATTCTCAATAATAAGTATGCCAAACTGAGATTTTTCTGTTTGACTGGAAATTTGATATATATCTCATTTGAATTTTAAAGAGATGATTTACAGGAACCGCACTTGTGCCACCTGCCGAGTCTGTTTCCTGTTGAATGGAAGGGAGGTGTAAAGAAACTATCCTATCTAGAACCTGTTTGGCCAACTTTAATTATTCAGCTAGCGTGTAGAAGAAAACAAAAATAAATACATGCCTCCTCGGCATTTATGAATACATAATAACATGACCGTGGAAGAATAACATGCCATTGCCTTTTTACCACTCTCCACTGAAACACGCCGCATATGGTCATACTCAAAAGACTGCTTGTCACCCCCTGTTCAACACATTCTGGAAAAAGAATTTCAAAGGAATCTTTTAGAAAAAGACCAATTATAAAGTGAATTATAAAATATATCCTGTAATCCATTGGTGGACAAGCAGAGGCTCGTCATTGCTGTGCAGATATCGTATCAGTGTGTAGTCTGATTAACCAATCATTTCTAGGCTCCAATGTTACTATATAAGGATATACGGTATAATGTCAAAGCAAAATTCGTTGTATTGTATACCACACGTATTACTAGCCTGCTGTATGGGCGATATGCAACCATGGAGTTTACATAAAACGATGATACGGGAGCCACCAAATAGAGATACAGTTTCGTGCCAATGCAGGTGTATGCTTTCTTACATATCGATTATCCAAACAGTACCGTTCAACTCTCGGAGCAAGGGTTGGCATAATAACCACCTCGATAACCTACTATGATCTCTTACAAAAGCTATACGTTCTTTTATCCTTCTTAGAAGCGATTGTAATCGTTAAGAGCATTCAATGTCTCTTTTATCTGTGCCTTCTTAACCTCGATCTTAATCTTTGACCATTCCTGAGAACTAATCGTAGCATTAAGGAGCATTCCATGTCTCTTTTATCTGTGCCTTCTCAACCTCGATCTTAATCCTTGACCATTCCTGAGAACTAATCGTAGTATTAAGGAACATTCTATTTGTCGCTTTTATGTGTGCCTTCTTAATCTTGATCTTAATCCTTGACCATTCCTGAGAACTAATCGTAGCATTAAGGAGCATTCCATGTCTCTTTTATCAAACGATTGCATAGTTGGCGAGGCTGCTTTTATGTGCTTTATTGTGTTACGTAATAACAAGCTTTAGGAATGAGGTTAATTAGAGAAGTAATGGGAGAACACAGATAAAAGCCAGCCTAAAGCTTCATGCCTTCTCCTTAAAGTGCCATCAAAAACACTGCTCCGCGAGGAGCGTCTTGAATCACTCGACCCAAGTAAATACACAGAGCAATAACAAATAAACGGTAGTTTATGTTCCTGACGCAACGCTCATAAACATCACCGTGAATGTAAACTACACCAATGAGTTACGCTGACGTAGCACGAATTAAGATGTCATGGCAAATTGGCATTTAAAACCAAACTAGGTCATCGAAGCAGGTAAATTATTGATGCATCTCTTGTCTATTCTGGGCATGTATCCTCCTGGAACAGGATATCGTTTAATCAAATTGGTCAATCCAAAAGGAGGATGGTTATCTTGAATTCGTTTTGGGAACAAAACATCACTGCCAGATTCTGACACGATTCCCATCATTTAATACTAACATCCCACAAATGGCACTGGGTCAAACCTTAATTGCTATTTAAAGCTGGCGTTACATTCGAAAGATGCCAAATGAGAAACTTAACGACTCGTAATGGGAAGTCACCCATATTTATGCCATGCTAATCCATAAGCAACGCCTCTGTGGCTATCTCTTGGTGACGACTGCGGCTGGTAAATTGGACTTGGCATGCAGGCTATAGTGAATTGGAGAACTGAATGGGTGTACGTGTTAATGAAAGGGCGGAGTTGTATATTGAGTAGAGCCGGTAATAGGACAGATAGGAGAGGCAATAGGGATAATGAATTAGGAAAGTGTTATGATTAATTTGTGAATGCAGCTTTTGTTGTTACTCTTTAGCAGTCATGAAATGCGTTTCCAGATGCAATTCACCATATTACCTCAAACGAGCCACGTTTCCCCAAATGGATTATCAACCCTCATACAGGGAGTTGGGTTGAGGTTAAAATGTTCAGTGTACACAATGAAAGTAAAGTGATATTGGGCTTCATTTTCAGTTCTGTTATCTTTCATCATGTATTGTTTGTTTACATATAAATGATTTCTTATACAACCTATTTATATAAGGCTTTCAAGGTAATTTGTTCCATCATATGTATGCCAGTATCCTAAGAACTGGGTTGAACATATCACGACACATTTTCTGTACACGATTTTCATGGTATGAATATATGATGATAATGAGTAATCCAACAAGAAAATTAAAAAAAACATCTGCTTTACGGAGAATTAAAAAAAGGACGTCCCTCGGAGTGTGTAAACACGTTACCAAGACAACTGATGCATCGAGCACCAACTGTCTCAACTCTGCATAGAGACCGGGATTCGAACCCGGCTGAGGCATATGAGAGAGTTGCCAACGACTTGAAGATAGTCGGTTATCCTTTTATATGTTATAGCCTTTAGACAGATCCAATGACTTATATGAATAGCATGTTGGTAGAACAGATGCACCGATACAATCTGTCAGTTTTAATGTTATTTTTTTTGCTTAAACCTTTCTTTCAAAAATGAATTACAAACCATACATTAAGCAATGTTTCCAAAGAACCCCAAACAAAGCAGGCAATGTATTGGTTATTATATTTTTCTTTTTAGTTATGATCCAATTACGAAAAAACTGCGAAGTGTATGTATTTTGTTTCAAAAGGTATACTTCGCTGTATGCAGACTGAGCTCAGCCCAACCCTCGGGGGATATCTTATTTTTAAGCTCCTATGTCGACTGAGATATGTGAAGGTCGACTTTGTCTATAGGGCATAAATGAGGCTTTTGCTTGGCCCACATTGTGTACATTCCGAAAGACCTTACATTCCAAAACGTGATAGTGACATACTCACATTATGTTTTCATGGCCAGTTATGGGACCTTATATTTCTCATATTTCATATAACCTTGCCTGTATACACTTAAATATATCAATGACAATTGTGTGTTTTGTACTGTCTAGCGTCCATGCTCTGCATTTCAAATACATCAAGTTTACTCTTAAGATGTGGGTTTACATTTTCATTCGGATATGATTAATTGAAATAGTATATCCTAAAAGTTTCCTATATGTTATCATCAAAGAGAGACTCACGAAAATGCCAAACAACAAGTTGAAACAGCTAGTACCCAATGCATACACGGACAGAGCTTTAAGGATGAGTACCACGCTACACCCACAGAGCTCTAATGATACGTACCACCTTATCTTTTAGTCGGCAGTATTTCCGTGTTATTGGCACGCACAGAGTCTTAAGGATGCGTACCACGTTATCCTTTAGTTGGCAGTATTTCCATGTTAATGGCATGTACAGAGTCTTAAGGATGCGTACCACGTTATCCTTTAGTTGGCAGTATTTCCGTGTTAGAGGCACGCACAGAGTTTAATGATACGTACCACATTATCCTTTATTTGGAAGTATTTTCTTGTAAATGGCAGAGTTTTAAGGATGCGTAACACGTTAACCTTTAGTTGGCAGTATTTCCGTGTTAATGGCACGCACAGAGCTGTAAGGATGCGAAACACTTTATCCTAAAGTTTGCAGTATTTCCATGTTAATGGCACGCACAGAGTTTTAAGGATACGTAACACCTTATCCTTTAGTTGGCAGTATTTCCGTGTTAATGGCAACTCGGGTTGCCTAGCCTTTATTTGTGCGTTTACTCATCCTTACATCAGTGTATCACTCTTCCTTACGGCATTCACTACATGTAAATTGTCAGCTTCTGTCAACTGAGCATGTTTTCCTTCAGCTTACAGTATAAGCTGAATAACCACACACTTTTGATAGTAAAGCGGACACTAATATACATATTTCATCTTAGTTAAGTGTATTCAGCGATGAACATGTGTATGTGTTTATACGTAAGTATGTATGTATGTACGTACGTACATATGTATGAATGTATACAGGTGAGTATATATATGTATATATATATATATATATATATATATATATATATATATATATATATATATATATATTTATATATATATATATATATATATATATATATATATATATATATATATATATATATATATATATGTGTTTGTGTGTGTGTCAAATGTTTTAATTTTGAAAAAAAGAGGGAATACTATTTTCTTTTTCTTTTTGGGGTATTCTTTATGTAGACTTAAATGTCTTGCAGTCTATCGTACTTGCATTTGTGACATACGAGCTGCCATTTTCCAAAGTTACACTTTAACCTAAAAACAAACAGAAACATTGACGGGTCTGTGTTTTCAATTGGAAGAGATGCCTTGCATAACGATGCTCCAGTTGTTGGCATTTGGGGCGATCTATAGAAAACATTCGTTGAAAAGCTCTCTAAACAACAATCATTTACACATATGTGAGTGTCAAGTATGTTTGTTACTCATTCTGATAGTTGCAATAGCAACAAAGTGAAAATCTTTGCAGTGAAAATGACCTCACTTTCCCCGAGTCCGTGGCGTATCGCAGCAGCCACGTGTCAAAATAAACCCACTGTTTTCAGAACAGAAGAAACAGTTGGTTATGGTCAGTGGTTTTAATACCCTACCTTATGAATGGTCTCAAAAACGTATGAAGATGTCACTAACAGTGACCACCAACTGGTGTTTTGCAGAAAGAAATTGGGCGGCTTGACCAACTGTTCACTGCATATCTAAAACTGTAATATTCTTAATTACTCGTTTTAAATTATCACAAACGACTCGAGAATGCCCATGGCTGCTATGCGGGATTTCATAGAAGGCTTTCTACCAAAGTGTTTTCTTTATATTCTTATCAATTTCCGTACCTTTAGTGTTGGGATGGGAGTCTCACAGACAGGTGAATGCGGGTTTGAGACTCTGATAGCCTAGTCGCAATACACATATGCGGTTTGTACCAATGCAGTCGACTGTCTACGGTGATTCGAAACTGAAGATCCCCTGGACCACCGGTAAAGAGAAGGGAATTTGCCAGGTTTCACGTATCTATCTCGTTGCGGTAAGACATTAGCTATTAAAGCGATGTATGTGTTAAGAAACAGACCTATATGACATACCTCACCATGAAACTATAAAAGGGTGTGACCTACACAGACATATACATCTAGGGAAATGCAGCTTCCGGCAATCAACATTGGAAGTTTAATTGGTATGCATACTAAACCATGTATAGTGAACTGGAATCCTGTAATTTCGTGAAATTATACTCCACATATTAAAGGTATGTGGAAGTATTGAAACTTACAATACATTGTAGTATAGGCACAGTAGCCGGCCACACATATATGTTGTTCGAGCGGACGAGGAGGGAAAGAGTGCTCTTAGCCCAGTTGAATTGAATTGAATGTTTATTGACGGCACTTCCGATAGTACCAAATCATACAAAGCAAATCTTTCAGTACATATAACAAAATTCACAAATCATAGCAGAAAAACAAAAGAGAATGTAGTCACTGGCCTCCAAAGGCAGAGAAGCTAACTGAGTCTCCTAAAGAGACTGAAGACATAACTTGTAGAAACAAGACAGTATTCATCATAAATGCACTTGCCACTTTATGTTTTTAAGGTGGTGTGCTTACTAAGAGAGACTGGGCTTCTTTCTACATAGTGAGAGCAAACGTGAAAAACGTAGGAGCGTCGGAACGCAGCTACTTTACAAGAAAAAACATTAAGGTGGTGCTTTAGAACAAAACTTTAAACGAAACGACAAAATCAAGTCATTAGATACGTTAAGGTGCTTACAAAACATCCTAGATACAAAATTAGAAAACATTGAACACAAGGTTAGCTAAATAATAATTTTCTCCATTACTAGGACACTTTATACACATAGGGCATTCACCCGGCAAGAGTGATTACTGAGCTTGTCGGTCTCATTAAGGTGGACCTATACCAGTGTCTGTCTTAACACATGGTGTAAAATCTGCTCAACATCATTTGTAGGTCGCATTTCTTGTTCCTTTTTATTCATTGAATCAAGTCAAATAAAAACTCCTATCAAAGCATAGATATGTGATATCTATATACTTTAATACAAGGTTCAAGTATAAGATTGTATTGACATTGCGTGAAAGGTATGTTGATAACTTCGAAATAAACATTCTTGTGAACATTGAAATAGAGTTCATGATAAAGCATACGCGAACAGAACGAGAAACGCAGAGCAACATTTCTTGATTGCTTTCGAAACTTAAACCTTATCAATCAGTGAGCCAAATAAAATTCCCTCGCTAGCGAAAGCTTAATGCGAAATCCAATCCAGTTTTATTTCTAGATTTCCCAGATCAGAAGTATCAGTAGGCTAAGTTGATGAACGCATTCGCGTGTTTACCTCACCTCCTGATAAATAGAGGAAGCCGTACATAAAAGGAATCCAAGCCGGCACAACTGCCAGAACGGTTTGGCCCCCTGTGCCCCCCGTTCAGCTCAATTAACGAATACATGTATCCCAGTCCCGGAGCTCGCCATTGCGCACTATAAACCTTGATTTGTGGCCACTCCCGAGCATAAACCACAATCTGCATATCCTAGGCCAAATAAAGATGCCCACTTCGCTGCGGGAATTCTATTTTGGTAAACATTAGTTATATCTGACCTAAGTGGAAAGCTTGTAGTCATTGATGTTTACCACTCGTGAGATCTTGGTAGACAAAATACACAGATACACATAAACAGAGTCGCAGGGGAAAGATCTGTATTTTCAATCTGGACGTTTCTAGTTAACTCTTATCTAGTCATGTTTCTGCCACCATTTGAGGTTATTGAAATAATTGTAGTTAAGTATGCATAGCTC
>OZ012684.1:94150524-94195524 GCA_963942565.1 Maea johnstoni
AAAGGTTTCAATGAAGAATGTTTTATTCCACGAGATCGGCATACATTTGGAGTTATTAGTCCAGATAAAAGATGGCAACTATCATTGCATTACAAAAGAAACAAACGTTAATACATACACACATCAATATCTACCTACACGTACACACACACGCATACAAACACAAGCAATCATACAAACATACAGATACACATCAATAAACATACCTACATACATATCCACATAATACATACATGCATACACACACACATACATACATACATATCAATCGCCCATTGGCATTACCACAATATCTCTCACATCAGGTTTGTTAGGTCATTATTTTCGATTTACTTTGAAAATCCTAATTTCTGTTCCACACATTAAAGTAGAAATCTTACGTAAAAAATAATCATTTAGCACCATTCAAAAACAATATTTGTGTTTAGTATTCTATGTTTATTTAGCATCTGTTCGCATTTACACTTATGTTGGGGGTCTCAGCAAAGCTTGATTTCCAACCAATCATCACTTACTTTGAATAAAGTGTTTTCCTAAGAGATGGGGCACTAACCGTTTGACTTGCCAGAAAGATGTATTGTCAAGAATATCAAATAGAACCTCAGCACTGCCTAACTGCTCGAGATACGTCGCCTGTTACCATCAGTCTGCCAAACGTTTGCTCCTGGCCTTACATACGTTGTAGTCATGTATAGTAGGGCCTTAGGAACATCCCCTATTAGCCCCATAACCTTTGCCTTTTCTCCATCTCAATACTGGCGACGTGTATACACTATGCATATCATCATTCGCCATATGGAAATTATCTTATCCAAGTTCGGATATTATTTGACGCGAAAGTAAACAGCGTTATGGCCTGTATGTACCAAAGCATGCGCCCACGGTACATCGGCCTAGCGCAATGAAATCCGACTGTCCCGACCTGTCTCGTCAATGCAAATTGTCAAAGTTGTGTGGAAAAGTTACCAGTGACTTGCTGTTATGATAACCCTTTGTGGCAAAGACTGCATGATATAACTATTGAAGGAACTGCACCGCGATTATGTGATACATGAATAATCACAACACGCCGCCACCAAATGTAAACTAAGTTATGTAAACAGGCAAATTCAGCCGTGATACGTTTACTCATCTGGAAGGGAAGCATAGTATGTATAGTGGTTTTGATGGATACGATAGTGTTCATTTTTAGGTTAGGAGGGATAGCTCCGATAGCCGAGTGGTTGGAGGATTGTGCACTACTCACCACTACCAAGGTCTCATAGAGAATACGCTATTTGGGAGGCATTTGAGAATGTTGACTCTCCTACCAAGAACCGTCAATTTTTAGTAATTTTGCTTAAAACGAATACGGTAGATGTACCTCTGGTAAAACGTTCCCCTATACAGAACAACCCCCTTTACTGAAATCCTAATCCAGCCCCTGCTACATTCGTAGGTTATCATCATACACTTCTCCACATGTAGGTATACACAGAACGGTCAAAGCGAAGGTTAGCAGCAGAAAATAGCGAAAAGTGAAATATTAAGTTTTTCGATGGAAGCTATGAGTGCTGTCGAAAGTGACATGTACGAGTACGCCTTAACTTATGACTTAACGCTGGGCTGGCTGCTCCCCTTGAAGTTCCTCCTCGTGCCATAGATCACACGAAGCGACAGGTGGCTGCTTGATAAATCACTCAAGAGTATGTCTTTATCTGATTCCTGGTGGCAATTCATTACCTTCTCCGACAAAGAACAACATATTTAGCATTGTCACTCACAATATAAGCAAGCGTTGAATTTATGCGCCAGAAAAAAGAGCGCGGTGGGTCCATCGTAAATCTGATAAAGTGCTATTTGTGGTTAGTTTAACAAAATTAGTTTTTGCTATCAAAGGAACTGTATCCATAATTGCCTCATAAACCTTTTCCCTAATTAGAATTATACTACACAGAAAGGATTACATGAGTTACATTCACCCAGGCTCTCTCTATGTATTTTTATTGACTATGCTCATGCATGAAATAACGATACATCACTAATTCGTGAAAAATATAAATGGTACACAAAAGTATGACTGGCGAACCGAAGAACATAATGATACTAGAAATAAAGTTACAAAAGAAAAATAATTGCGTATTTTTTTTACACATGAATACAGACATCAGCGTATCAATTGAAACTCCAGAATTACAGTCAGTCCACTTAACTCTATAGCTATACAATATTATAAACATGTTTGACATAAGCATAGGCCTTCTTTAACTCTACAATTATACAATATAATAAACATGTTTGACATTGAAATAAAATAAAAAGTTTGACATAAGCCCACGCCTTCTTTAACTCTATAGCTATACAATATAATGAACATATTTTACATATTTTCTTTGTTTGACACACTTTCCTTAACTCTACAGCTATATAATAATATAGTTGCTGTATATCATACATACATCACACATTATCACACACACAGACATAGATGCATCGTTTCCCATCTATCTTCACACTATTCCTATAAATACCATTACTAGAGAATGGATCGAAAATACAGAAACGATAGTTTTCCCAAAAGGCTGGAAACTGGCCTAGCATGAATGTTATTAAGATAACCAAACCTGTTTGGCATTTGATCTGTGCCACTGCATTTCCCAAGCCAGGCAATTTCGAGCATCACGGCAAGCTGTGATTGCATCCAGATATATAGGAAAGTCTCTCTTATTAACGCTGACCATCTGCCATTTGCACTACATATCGCCACGCTCCTGCCATGGCTCGCGCCTCACACTGCTTATTAGTTGCTTTCATGTCAAAGACAAATCGAACTTTACTAATAATTTCCCTTGTGAAATGGTAATAGCGTCAAAGCGTTTAGCCCGCGGTGCCCCTAGCGAGTGAATTGATCAGAATTGCAGCCTGAGGGGCTATGTGCTGATGGTATCTATGAATGTCAGCAGGTATGGGGGTTAGTTGTTAACGTGTAGGGGGGCTAAGGACGTGCCTGCCTACTGTGCACTAGGCATCCTCTACTTATAGAGCCTGCTGTCCCAACTCAGGCCAATTGCAAGAGAAAGCTCCAACTGTTCCCGCTGTAAGAGAGTGTGTGGTGATGGGCAGTCTAGACAGACTTGATTAATTACTTCTCACGCTTATGCTGGAAATATGCATGGAGCAGAGACCCTGTCTGACCTGTTACCAGCCTCTGCACGCCATGCTTAGACAGAAAGTGTTTTCAGTGTGCAAACATGCGAAGACATACATAATTGTCCTGCATAAATGTCAAACTTTCTATAATTATACTGTCAGTACTCACTGAATATTCAAAATCCACGTTAAAAAGAGATATGCTTCTTACATAATGAGTTTCCAATCGCAAAAAATTGAATAGTTACAAAGGCGGTTGATAGCAACTATAGAAATCAAAACGTCAAAGTCGATGTTTTTGCGGTTATTTTCTACGATTTCGTTTTCCTATTCATTTATTAGAAATTTATTGACTTCAGTTGTGCTGTTGGGCAAATGCCTAGATGGTCGGATGGCCGTGTATCTTATTATCTCCTTGACATGTCTTATGTATATTCATTTCTTTTGATTGTTCGTGTGTACTATTTACTACCGTTATAGACCTGTGTCATGTCATGTCTATACAATAATCGAAATAAAGATACTACTTCTACTACTTCCACTTCTACTACTACTACTACTACTACTACTACTACTACTAAAGTAAAAGTTATTCGGTTTATAGTCTTGTATCCAACGAAGCGCTCACACGACCTTCCTCCCCTAGCAGGCACTGTACACACGGAAACCATTTCAATCCCCCGGGGGATATTCCAGAGCAACTGGCAGCATATAGCGCACACGCTCTAAGCACTGCCTTATTCATGCTAGGTACCCATTATGCAGCTGGGTAGACTGAAGCAATATGGAATAAACTGTCTTGCCCATGGACAGACCAAAGTGCCCCGGCCGGGAATTGAAGCAGCGACCCTCTGATTACTAGTCCGACACCTAACCGACTGAGCTACTTTGTCCCCTACTACTACTACTACTGCTACTACTACTATTACTACTACTACTACTACTACTACTACTACTACTACTACTACTACTACTACTACTACTACACACAGTATCTAAGAAATACAACGTCGTTGCCACCCCTTCCACGTCTGTTTGTGGATATGGTAGACAGAGATATGCTTGACCTAATACAGTAAACGTTATGTGACGCATTAATATCAGATTGTGGATGAGTCAGGAACAGAATCATGATTTGATAGTTTTCTCACAGTCGTTTGGCGGCCTTGGAGTATATGATTTTGACGTATCTTTGAAATAATAAAAACTTACATCAAGAGCATGATAATTTGATCATGTAGTCAATAACTGGCTAGTCACGATTAACCTTGGCTCTAAAACGATCATAAACTAACAACTACCTTTATGTATTTAGGTATGGGCGAGGTTTGCCATTTTGGACTGTCTAGTTTGGTAAACACGCAAGGAACCAATTGCATCCATATGTCTCAGTGGGCAACCGTCTCACGATTGACTTATTCCCCCTGTAGAGGAATACATGTTGTATCTATTATCAAACCACAGAACAACGGGTGGGCTTTTTACAAAGTGATTTAAGTACGGCCAGGGGGCAATAACAAACAACCCAATTCACGAGTCACCAGTGCATGGAAATACGTGTTTCACCTATTTAGAAAACAGGCGAACCACAGCAATTTCTTTAGGTTCATCCAGATATTCCTGTTTCTCCCACTACCTGCAACTGGCTTGCAAATGGTTGTAATGTGAGAAAAAAGGCGAGTGCCAAATACAAGAAGGCAGTTTCAATTGGAAGGATGATCAAATACTATGCTGATACTATGAGAAGTTTGAACACACACTAAATCCTGTAGCCTAGATGTCTTAGGCTGCCTTATCTATTCTTCTGACTTCAAGTGTTTTCTGTTATCAAGCACTAAGGGGTCGGGGTGGCCATAGTGACTCAGTTTGTGTACCTGAAACAACAAGAGATAGGGAGACCAGGTGGTGCCATCCATATACCATTGATGGTACTCTGTCACACTGGTTTGATCAACTTAATGGGAATGTTGACGTTTTAGGGACTAGAAGCCTGTTATGTAAACCTAGGCTGTCAGGACTTCTAGGATGCCGCGAAGATACACGATTGTGTTTGGGTTTGTTCCGCTAGGTGGAGTAGAGTGCAAATGCATGACGCACAGGAGTCATCTAAGTATGATGTTTTACGCAGCACTTTCTGTCCGCGGGGAGAACTGGACTTTCTATTCTCTACAGCAGTGGCCTCACCTCACAGATATCAATATTTCCTAAGAAAGTATTAAATCTTAGTATAACATTTTTGTCAGTGATTGCGATTTACTTAATTGGGGGTAAAAAGACCCGAGTGCGAACATACTGGTCCTCCGAATCACATCCGCAGAGACCGTACTCCGCACAGTTGAAAAATACAAATCAAAATGTAAAGCTTAAAAGTATAAAACTTCCGAGCTAGAACCTGATATTGAAAACGTATCAGTCGAAATTGAAAAAAACTTGAAGTTACAAATTCTGCGCAATGCTTGCTGTGTGCTTGCGATAAAGCGTATAAAGAGAGAACAACGGGGCGTCCTTACCATACCACAGCGTGTGCATTGCGCACACTTTACGCATGCACTCAAGGCCCCAGTTCGCTACCCCATGATGGAGCACTTCTTGGTTTTTGAAAGCAACTGGGAGAACCTTTATAGAACCTTTGCTCAAGGCAAATCACACTGTTCTGCGTCGTCACGACGCTCTCCAGAGGCAGTCCAATTGCATCACTGATCATTAGCTATCGATTGTAAAATGGTCGAAACGATCGAAATTCTTGGTTCCCCTGAAAACTAAAGAAAAAGAATAATCGTTGACTCAATCAGTGCGGACTATTTTCGGTTTGGCACACAGTAATTTCCTTCTCTTTTCCTAGTATTCCATCGATCTTTGAGGTGTGAAAAACAGCGTGTGGCCCGAGGCCAGCCATAATTTGCCGCGAAGACTTCTGACATTTTCAGGCCACAACCAAATCGCCCTATTAATCATAATCTTTCAGAAATACAATAATGTATAATTATATCTTGTCTAAATGCAGGCAACGTGAGAGGTCCTTAACTGATGGCTGTTCCGTGCGACAATTGGCTCTATAGTGCATGCCGCATGGACAATTGTGTTCTAAATGCTTAACATATTCATGTCAGGAACGTAGTCACGTACACATTGTCTGACATTTATGGAAATATATCCATAATAAAGCAAAAATCTGAAAAGCATTTGATTGAAAGTTGTTATTTCAAAGATTTCCCACATATCACTATATTTAATTTGTTTAAAGCTTTCCTACCGTGTTTGCGCTCTGTGTGCAAATGACGTCAGAATGGCACCAGAAATGCTGAACGGTAGCTACATCCCTTAAGCCTTTGCCAATGCATAACCAATTTAAAAAACGGCGACAAGAAACCCCGCAGTTAGACATGAGGCCCCCTTGTTATATTTAGAATAACTATAAACCATTTACTTTGACCTCTAACAGAATAAGTCTTAAAGTACGAGTGGTCCAAGCACTGCACTTTGATTGATCGCTTTCTCTCGCCGCCATGCCAGGAGGTAACGGGTTGGATTCCGGCTTGAGGCAAGTGAGAATGATGACAGTGACGTGGAGTTAGTCAGCCATGTTCCTCTAGTACTCTGGTGTATCTACTGTGCCATTCACAAATACTTTATGTTGACCAAGCCGTCATATGGCAGAAAACTGACGATAAACGAAAGTCAAAATACAATTCCTAACCCATTTTAAAAGAACTGTGTAAAGCGAACGGCTGATATCGGCCGTGAACTTGGAAATAAAGTTTTAATTGCCTCCTCCCTGTTAGTAGAAATATGGTTGCTCAGGGGGATAGGGGACTATTTGGTCTAGTAATTGTAATGAAGCGATCCGCGCTGAGACGTAGGTATTACGAAGTGACATTTACTGTTTTCCTTCACGAGTGCAAGTGACTACTACCTACGATCTAGCATAATATGGCAAAAATGAAGATAAACAGAATTCCATTCCATTCAATATTCTGACAGAAGAGACAAGTTGAATTGGGAGCGTGTGTGTATTGAATTGCCTAGACTCGCGAATATGTCGCTTCTGAAATGACGTGGTTAATTTGTCTCCCTGTCTCACAAATCGATTGCAAGGAAGATAAGTAAAAAGCCATGCACCTGTCAGATATTAATCAGTTTATTGTGAAAGCCAGACTAATGTTCTGATATTTGATATTTGTCTCTCGCAGTTGCCGCAATAAAGTGTGTCAATTACGGCCAAGCAAAGTAGGTCACGTGAATTCCACGGAAGTATTACCAACGCCAAGAAGCAACGGGCAAGAAGTAATAATGGGAGTAGTGTGCAGATATATCATATATCTATCAAATATATCTTTTCATATGTATTGCATCTACTCATAACTTACACGCAATCATGTTGGGGTTTATTTGAAGGTTGAAAATGGAATAATAATTATGTAAGTCAGAGTTAATAAGGATATATATATATATATATATATATATATATATATATATATATATATATATATATATATATATATATATATATATATATATATGTATGTATATATATATATATATAATATATATATATATATATATATATATATATATATATATATATATATATGTTTGTGTGTGTGTGTGTGTGCAAGTGCATTATTATACATACCCAATTGGCAATTGTATGTTTTGCTAAGTTCCATAAATGCGGAGAGATATAAAGGCTATATATTCTCTCTGCCTCACACAGTGCATACTCAATGTTTTAAAAGAGAATTATTGCCTCATGGCCTAAAATGTTGCCATATAATCAATCTTTATTTTGTCCGAGATCAATATCCTATAAAATTAGCCATTGCAACCGTACTGTTCTGCGCATCTTAGCCTAACTGTGGGGTCACTACTTACGATAAGTGTCCATACGCAACATAACATCCTCTAATGTATGCCGATTTTCAACTACGCCGTAATCTGCCAGCGATCAATCATCTGAACAGTATTCAAGAGTAGTCTAGACAGCCCACACCAGTGGGACCCCAAAGTGGCACGTCGTTTTCGATTAAGTTTGCCTCCTCAGACCTATGGGAGGATGTTCAAACTACAAGAAGATGTGCAATATCTAAAGATAATGACATACTGTCTGTCACAATCGGTCAAATCAATTTTCAAGAGAATAAAGACTACTGGAATGGCTAAATGACACGAAATGTGTGTGACAAATGCTCAAATGGATATGTCAGTGATGTGGTTTAGTAAACAGCAATCCAAGTCCCGATAGTATAAGTAACATTCCCGTACCACACGGCTGGTCGCCTGTCAACCCTGGCCACTCTACTGGATGTCTCTCAATGAATTACCCAGGGGGTCTGGTCTACAGAATATATGCCCTCTAGGAAATTGTCATAGTTCTGCTTCCAAAGTATCATTTCTACAAGTGTACGATGCAACTGTACCAAAATACAATACAGGCAAAAAGTGTACACTTTATGAACATGCACCATTTCGATTTGAATATTGCACTATGTGCAATGGCGATTTTTATTTTCAAAATATATATACACATTAAATTGACAGCAACATAAACATGAGAACATATGATCTGTTACCTATGTCAGCGTCCTTTCTGGCATACTCGGAATGGAGAATTTTAAATCCTAAAAATACCATGTTTTTATAAGTATAATTGTAATACCCACTTGAACTTTCCAGACTCCGTCAAAACTATTTCTCGAATCATTGTAAATTAGTTCCAATTTGAACACACATCTTGAAAGGCAAGAAAAGTAATGCTGCTAAATGTGTTTTTCTGTAATTCACTCAATGTACTTAAAGTTCTTTATATATATATATATATATATATATATATATATATATATATATATATATATATATATATATATATATATATATATATATATATATATATATATATATATATATACACACACGTGTAAATGTACATGTATGGTACTACTTGCAGGCTATTATGAAAATACTTCAAAGTGATAATTGAACACCTCACGTCAGGGTGAGAGACAAAATCCTATTGTGAAATGTATAGATTCTGAAAGTATCCACTGTGCCCCCGGATCAGATAGCGGTCATTTGTTTCACCCCAGCATGCCACGATCTTTGTAATAACCGAGGCTTTCATATTAGGATATTGAGGTTCCGACCCTATATCTGCTGCATCGCTGGCGCGAAAATTATTTATGATGTCTACTCTATTACTGTAACCTTCAGCTGGTGACGTCAGAAAAGCAGTGGAGCGTGTGTATCTCACGTATGAGTACATTAGGTGTGGGATAAATATGGGAAACGCACTTTTCTGGCGTCCATATTTAAACGAAATGAGTATTTCCAGAATTGATACTGTATACGTGTCCTTTGTGTGGAAAATAAATCACAATACTACCATTTGGTGTGAGAATTATACTCTTAGGCATTGACTATTTAATGATACAAAGGGGTAATTTGTAAAATGATCTTGACTTCTTTTAGCGGATTATTATAAATAGCCATAGGGATAATCGGAGTGACCACCCAGAGGAGTAATGCATGGTCTTTGGAGCTTTAGATTACGACGAAGTCAATTCAAATATTCGTCCATTAAAGAAATTAATTATGTCGGCCTTTTAGTATGGGAGTAACTTCTCAGTGGCCCATATGAGGTAACGTGTATAAAGTGAGTGTATGTTAAATCGGTAAGGAGCTTTTCTCTAAATCAAACAAAGCCCTCTCCGCACCATATTGTTCTTTTTTGCAGAACATTCAATCAAAGAAGTCGTTGAACTCAAATGTACCTTTGCACTACGACTTTCCTTTGTATTGTAAGATTTTTTTGCGATTACCCAAGTGCACCTGAACATGTACTTCTCGTCATGCTGACTATATCCTTGCAGTATCTTATACACGCTTCATTTTCCTCAACATTTATTCTTGCATCCATCTCTGAAAGATACGCAAAATACGCCGGTCTACCTTGATAGCCTAGTGGTCAGAGAGTAGTTCATAGACTGTTCACTGAACCCACTGCCATGGGCACCGATATTAAGCCCAGCTAGCGGCCTGTGGTCAAGTTTGCAGTGACAGTGACTTAGGGTCGGTCGGTCGTCGGTTTTCCCCGGTACGAGGGTTTCATCCGTCTTTGCTGAATGGCTGGTCGTTTTAAATGCAGAAAAATAATCACGTATGAAGTTTATATGATGGCACTAAGTCTTTACGAATCGCTTTTAAAGGTTAAAGAACATGCCGTGCCCAGAAACTCCATTCCTTATAAACAGACATTCAGTGATTCTTGTATTGCGTGCGTAATACTGTATCTTAATACAGTATCTTATGAGCAATATGTATTAGATGCATGCGTTGCGTAATGTAATACTCATCCCACACAGATTAGGAATCGATAAACGGCGTCTTTGTTTCACAGATGGCTATTCTCGATGTAAAAAGATACAGCTGGTTTGATGGAATTACAACAAATTCATGAACCATGCATTTAGCAAGGTCTCAGAGGAGGTATAAATACAATAAGAGTTGGTTTACAAAACCCCTTAGAGTTGTAGTTCCATATATCTCCAAAGATAGATCCCAATATATGAGTTTGAATGTAAATGCAGAGTACTCTCTATGTATTCACATTCGTGTCTTTGCATAAATATGTTTTTTTCCCAATTCGAAAGATTGAATGAACATGAAAATGTCAACCTTTATGGTCCTATCCAGTATTGGAAAGCAGGAATCCGATGATTTACTCTTAATCCCAAGATTTAGTACCTTTGAGAATAAAGCAACACAAAGCGAAATACTTATCTTGTTACGAGTTATGTACAAACTAAAGCACTGCTAATACTGTAGATGAGATGGGTTAAACATTGTACCCTTCTGGTGCTTAAAGTATATGGTATCGCGAAAAATTGCCTTGGCGCCTACAGTATCTCATGAAGGCTATGCTTTTTCTTTTAATAATTCGGAAATACTTGGGAGGCACTCCCGCCAGTGTGATTCTATTTTGGCTGCGAATCACTGGGATATTTGTTTCCAATATGTGAACATCCCCTTGGCATCCAGTGCACCATCTACTAATTGACTGCTGCCAGTGTATGCGCAGTATTACCACAGGGACAAACAGGTGTGCGCAACTACTGCATAACTCACATACTACTCAATTTTCACACCAACATTGACAGGCCTGGTGGAAGACTTTTGGGAATGTGAAAAGCTCGTGAAGTTTGTGTTCCTTCTGCCCGGTGGGTGGCCTTGAGGCTGACATGCCCTGCCAGGCTGCAGCAGGGGCTGCCCCCATGGTCGAGTGGTCACAGCATTGCACTCAGACTGCTCGCTGCCTTTCATTACTGCCAAAGGTCCATATTCAGGAAGGTCTGCCCTGATAGCAGAGTGGTTAGAGTAACACCCTCAGACTGCTCGTTGTCTTACATTTCTGCCAAGGTCCAGGAAGGTCTGCCTTGATTGCCAAATGGTTAGAGTAACACTCTCAGACTGCTCGCTGCCTCTCACCGCTGCCATTAAGATCCTGATTCAGGAAGGTCCGCCCTAATTGCCAAGAGGTTAAATCGTTGACTGACTGCTCATTGCAAAATACCAACATGACAGGGATTTTCAAATACTTTTGCGATATTGTGCTTTGGACAAAAGTAGACTAAGCATCCCCGGAACAGGGGGATGCCCCGACAGCAGAGAGGTCTAAGCCACTGTTGCCACTGCTCGCCCCTGCAAAATAACAAAGCCCGGCGTCAACGTTCGAGTGAAGATCTGTTGTGACTTGGCGATGATCTGCCTTGGGTAGTCGGGTTATACCAACAACTACCGCAACATTTACAAATGACAAAAAAAACACGATCTAGCCTCAATGTTGCAAAATAAGTGACAGTAAAATAAGACATTAAATTTAAAATTTGCAGTTGATAAATGACCGCACTCCCAACAAGAAACCTCCCTATTGATTGAAACTGTATTGATTAATGGAATGGTATACAAGTATATGTACCTCTCGTTCCAAGTCGTTAGGAAAGAATTGGTGGATTAATTGAAACTGTATTGATTAATGGAATGGTATACAAGTATATGTACCTCTCGTTCCAAGTCGTTAGGAAAGAATTGGTGGATTAATTAAAACTTTATTGATTAATGGAATGGTATACAAGTATATGTACCTCTCGTTCCAAGTCGTTAGGAAAGAATTGGTGGATTTAGCATTCGTAAATGAGAGAAGCACACAGCAAAACGTCTTGAAAGTACAAATGAAATCTACAATCCGCAGCTTGGTGTATGGCTAAACCACGCACGAAAATAGAAACATATAAAAAGTTAACTTTGACAAGATTGCCATTTCTCTTCATCTGGTACATGTAGCTAACACATTTCATGAAACATCATACTTTGCACATCTTGATACACTATGCAAAGTTGTTATTGACATGCGATTGAAAAGGCAAAAATAATAAAGATGAAATGGATAGCACTGAGATTAAGCAACCTTAATTACTGTGTATGGCGACTTTAATGAATTGGGTGCTTTGCATGAAGTCAACCATTCCAGAAGCCAGAAGCACTGGAAGTACAGGCGCAGACCAGCTAGCTTGTTTTCTTCATAGGTTTTTGACAGGTATATAGATGGGGTGCCATTTATCATTGTTAGGTATCCATGACAAGATACGGATATTATAACGGAGACATTTATCATTCTTATGCTGGATCAATAATGTTTTGCTATCTTTTATTATGTTTCGGCGCTGAATATCATAGGCTTCAGCAGGCATTGCCAAAGACAATTATTGTTCCACGTATTGTTAATTTTATTTGAAATAGCCCCAAATCAAAATATCTATTTCCACACAATAATGTTAATATGTAGATACTTCCAAAAACATCTAGGGGATATTAACTACACGCTGATAATCCTGAAACACGAGTGATGCGAGGATTTTGCGCAGTAATTTTTCATACCTGTAGTTGTCAAAAGTAACCATTTGGCGACACATTTCTATTAAGGTGGAAATATAGGTGGTGACGCTGTCAGCTGTCCTCGGTAGGACCTTAAGTATGGATATCAAAACGAAAGATTGGACCTTACCAAATATATGAATGATCAAATGGTACAGTCTGACAAGCCACTACATTTAGCTGGATTCGAAATCGTCTCACGTCAAAACAATTTAATATGGCTTTTAGCGACTGATTACTATATTTTACATGGATTTATCAATAAGGATATTTTGGAATTGAAACCAGGACCTCAAACAGGATCATACACTTTTCACAAAAAAATAATTCTGGACGTTTTTGCGCCAATTCTTTGTTTATTTTGTGAGCTTGCCCGTATTTCCATGCTAAGGTATAGCGCCTCCTTAAGAGAGGCTTGAACTAGTTTCAGGGGACACAGCGGCCACACCAATAACCGTTCAATTCGTCTGTTTCTCACTTAAGAAACGTTTCATAATGATCATCTGCCAGCAGTAAAATCTTGTATCCCTGGCTCCATGAGTGTGAATGCGCTCTTTACGCTGTTTAATGACCTTGTGAAGCAATGGTCTACTTACAAATACATGTACAGTGCATTCTATTGTCACATCGATATAATCCCATTGCTTGTCGGAGGGATCCGCTCTGACGTCACTGTCCAAAAGAGCACGTGTTCTACCAAAATAAGTACACTCTCAATCCAAAATTGCATAGAGGCTTTCTGGATATTCAATCCCAATCAAGTTTTGCAATTACAAATATGAATAAAGTTCATAGAGGTATATGGCTTCAAAACCATTACATTGATTGCATACTCTCAATAGGTATGGATTTATCGTTGTACGCAGCTTCTGGGCGAGCTCAAATGGAAGTCATAACAATATTACCGAGCAATCTTCCATTCAACAATATCTTTCATGTACAACCTTTTCTTAACCCCCTTTATGAAACGTGACATGAAAACTAGCTTTATATAACATATTATCGCCAATATACGCTAATATCAACGATTTATCTTCTTCATTCCTCAGTAATTACACACGTATTGCTATGCCACGGTGTATTCTGATACAACAAGGCATTTCTGAGAAATATGGTATTCTGTAGCATGTAACATATACCTGATGAATAGGTCGTGAAATGCATGTGAATGGGAGAATTATAGATGTATTGGACTGTGCAAATACTATTAGCTTTGATTTATTTACCAGTGGGAGAAATGTGAAAAACGATTTATATGATATACTGAGCATGCCTTCTTCTGAATAGATTTAATACGGCATCCCGCATTTGTAAGGACTCCATCATGAAGAACAATAAACTGTTTCCGTTAGTGGATAAGTTGGATTAGATCAAATTTGTTTAAATAGATGCTGGGCTTTTTGACTAAGTGCGGCTGGAGGTGGAGGATGGCATAAAATATTACTTAAGTGAAAAAATACTTTTGAATTATTTCATAAAACTAAGATGCAGGAATCCTCCTTGTTGTTGTAGGGTCATTTTATTTCTCGCAGACTGCCCACTGTCTCTCACCGCTGCCAAAGGTCACCAGTTCGAATACGACTCGAGGCATGTGCATTGTTGCCAAATAGTTGGTGGTACTCCACAGTTACCGGCTGACCCCATTACCAACAACTAGCTAATCACGGTTTAACCTTAATGCGACAGACTAAAAAAAGTATCAATACTACGTAAAGTCACAACCTATACTGCTTTATGACGTTATGTCTATATGACGTATTTGTTTCTTTTGCAGTGACGATAGCCTGCATGCCGCTGACATTGGGAGAGATAGTGTATAAAGTTTGGATATATGGAGAGTTCCTCTGCAAGTGCACAGGTTATATTCAAGGTACGTAAATAAAGTACACAGACTGATTTGAAGGATAAGTATTACAAAACTAGTGCTAAATATACAATATAAAGGCATACACGAACATAGAAGTTAAAGAATTCGAGCACCACATACATCTACACCGGGTTTCCATGATCCTTGGCCATTACTTAATTCTATCATCCTCCAATAGATGGCAGGTGAAACTGTTCTGTTCTTTATTCTAGTGCTTTTTCTGGTCAGCAGGTGTCAATCCTACGCTATGGTATACTTATTTAGTTTCGACTATATATATATATATATATATATATATATATATATATATATATATATATATATATATATATATATATATATATATATATATATATATATATATATATATATATACCACTGCACCAGTACTAGTTGTGGGATTGTTTATAAATCAGGCTGGAGATATGTAAGCAGCGTCGGTGTTTTCCTTCGGTATTCACTTTTCTTCGAACGTTTGATACTGGCAATTCATGCCTCATTTAACTGCCCATTATCAGCTCAATTGTTGGGACTAGTTGAATTATGGCTGCGAGCGAATGTGAACAAAAGCATTAAAATATCAGATAAAGAAAAGATTTTAGGTTATATAGATAACGAAATAGACAATTTTATAATTAGTATGTGTATACTTAACACACAAATTATCATATATATAATGAGAAAGTATTGTAACCAGATGAAATAGACGAAATTAAATTATCTCCCTCTCCTACCAATGCTTATAGGATGTGTGCGCAATGTATGTATTGTTTATATCTATGTTCCGTTTATGGTATTTATGTTGCTTGAATGAAAAATAAAATAAAAATCGATTTACACATTTGTGAAATTTCGAAGTTAAAAAAAGTTACTGGCAATTCGTTTCAGCCTGATTAAGACAGTATAGACGATACATGAAATTCCAAATAATGTCGGTTGTTTATTGACACAATTTAGCTATTGCTCTCTTACACTCACTGTACCTGGACATACTTATTATTGTGACGTTTGCGGATACTCCTTACTTGTCTTTGTCATTGCAGGCGTGTCCTTATCAGCCAGTGTCCTGACCTTGACCCTGATGAGCATAGACCGCTGGCTTGTGATACGTCACCCCGTCAAGGCCCGGCGATATTCCACTGTGGGCCACGCCAAAATCCTCATCGTCATAATCTGGATCATATCTACTGTAATCATGATTCCTCTGGTCATAGTCAGGGAACTCAAAGTCATGCCAATAATTCTTGATGCCGTACACAAGAGGTGTGTCGAAAGCTGGACATATGAGGAAAGTCGCCAAATATACGACCTGTTCCTGTTGGTGATCATTTACGTCATACCGGGTTGTGTGTTGGTGACGTCATACTCTATAACCGGATGTCGTCTGATGAGCACGAGTCGCGTACTTCAGCGGTCGGATTCCCAAATGACGCAGACAAATCACGTCAAAGCGGGGAGACGTCGTCTGGCTCAGATGTTAGTGATATTAGCCATAGTGTTTGCCGTCTCGTGGCTCCCGTATTATATTGTAAACCTGTATCTGAACTTTACCGACATCTCTGACGAGGCTGATAACCCATACCTGCAAGCCCTGCCATTCACATTGCTGCTCGGCCACTCCCACAGCGCGCAGAACCCGGTCATCTACTGCATTATGAACCCAAACTTCTCCAAGTGCCTTAGGAATCTGGTAAAATGTGACAGCATGCAGGACATAGGGTCGCCAACGGTAAGTCACGTCATGTCACCTCGCATCACATCATCTGACGTCACGCCATCTGACGTCACGCCTCCTGACGTCACACCTCCTGATGTCACGTGACGTCAACTCAGTCTGGCCAATCTGTTATTAACATAGTTGCAACCGAAGACCGCAAAATCATACAAATAACCAAAAAATGGACAATCATTGAATGATATTTGAAGATCGCATGCAAATGGTAAAGTCTCCCCTAAACTCCAGTGCCCGCGGGCGTAAAATGGAAATGTTTGAAATTAAAACATAGAATATAGACAACCTTCAAATGATTAACCACATTGATCACATTATGTAAGTATTGCCAATTGGGTTCCTGGTGACATTCAACTATTTTCCCCATTTATATCTGGACCGTTTTATTTATCTTAATAATCAAAAAAAATGAGAAATATCTTACTGAAAGACATTGCCCTGTTGGGTTTAATACTTCCGCTATAAACAATGCTCAATTCGATGGGCTAAGTTAAAGGTTGTCAGACCATGTTTATGCTTCCAACATAAAAAAGGTTAACAAGAATATCTCTTTAATTACTGTGCATCAACCATTTAATGGTGCCAGAGGTACTAGAGAACTCAATTGCAATATGGTTATCGAATATCAACCTCTTCCACTCAAGTAGTTTATTTAGAGGACAACATTAGTCACCCATGTTATTTGACGGTATCATTTCGCCTTGGTAAGTGAGTGTTGCCCGTGAATCGCCACTGAGAAGTGGTATTATCTGGGTGTTCCCATCTTCTCCATTATTAACATCTGCCTGATCAGGATGTAGCCTTGGTATGGCAGAAAAAATGCGATAAACGAAATTCCTAATCCATATTTCCATTTATATCTCGATTTGGTGTAGGATACCGTTTTGTTAAGTATTCTTCCTTTCCTATATTCTAACAAAGAACTAACGATACCGTACCTATTTAATTTAACACCAATTTATTGGAGGTGAACACGTGAATGGTTATCTCTAACCCCCCAAAAAGGAATAAGAAATCGCCAATCTTGAAATATATTATTTAATTTTCTTGCAGAAGGAAAAACGATTCTCTTGGAATTCCTCCGGTCGGAACACGGCAAGCATGCGCCAAAGCAGCGCCAAACTCTTGAACAATAACCCTGGCAGCGGTAGCGGCCGTAGGTCACGTGGTCTGACGGGCAGTACGTCGAGCAGAAACAGTGACGACCAGCCTGTGATATACTCCTACACCCAGAACCAAGCAAAGCCATACACACACTCTGGCGGCGGCATGGAATACCAGCTGGTCAATAACAATAGTTCTAATCCTGCGTCAATAGATGGCGCCACCGATCACGTGACACGAAACGGGATTTCACGGCGAGATTATACGGCTCTCGCTGTTGACGACAGCGATATTCATCAAACACAACACGTGAATGGGCCACGGACGGTACATGATGAATTATCCCCAATTAATGAGGAAAGCAACAGTGCAGTGAATGTGGTTGTAGATATTCGTGATATTCTTCCGGGTGCTGGTACCTGCGCCGACTTGTAATACCAAAGATAAACAAACATACAAAAAGAAAAAAATGAAAAATGGATAACTTTGGATGCCATTGTAAGATCTTAAACTGCTATATTTAAGAGCTTAAGAGTCGAATGCCTGAATCGGTGGTTTCGATTATGGAAATACATAGACAGTTTATTCGCTCTACTAAAGCAGGCAAATCTACATCAGCCTTACATCAGCGGAACGGCAAAATGGTGATCTTTTGTAAACCCATTCAACTCTGAGGCGTTTAAGAGGTCTTATATATATGCAGAAATGTTATGAGTTCAGCATGAGAAACTTAGCTAAAAGTTGTTGTTTCTGACAAATGATGGGATCCTCATTTAGACATTATTTAAAACAAACATTAATTTGTGAGTATTACCCATAATCATCACGTGAATAGGTTCTAGTCATATGACACTTTGGGAAATTTCTGTTAAAGTATAGAACAATGCACATTTATCTTCAAAATAACTTTTTTCATGGTTTAATGGAATCAGTTTTTTACCATTCGAAATAATAATGCATTTCATAGTATGAAAATATTGTTCTCTAATTGCTTTATTTCTTTCTGCATCAATCCCTCTACATACCTTGTAACTGTTCGAAATATTGTTCCTTTAAGATGAAATTGTGTTGTGCTAATGTAAAGCAATCATGAGCCAACTTGCTTCAATTCAAGAAATAGGTTTTAACCCAAAATCACTAAAAGTCAGATTTGCCGTGTTTAATTTTCACCAAAGTGTCGACGCAATCTACACATTGCTCCTTACAAGAAGAAACTATGAACATGATAGGTTAGTTTCTGAATCATTTATTGGGAAAGTCTGTGAAGGTTTAAAAGGGTTACAAAATTGGTACCGTGTTTACCAATCCTTATATAAAATATTGTTTAGCAAGGGAATTCCTTTTAAATATAGCTGAATGGTCATAAACATTTTGAAAATATGTCAAATTTTCAAATTTCAATGAATATGAAAATCACTATAGCCAAAACATCCCGATTTCAAAACTTTCTTCTCTTTAGATATTTCTTCAATTATGGATGTTTAGTCATAATGGCACAAATTTAGTAGAAAAACGTATTTTTGTACCAATATATTTTCCCATTGGACAAAAGTAACAGGTGAATTGTTATATATTATTTAAGTTTGTCCAACACTCTCTGTGTGTTGATATTACCATAAGTGCTCATTATCGAGAGCCTTTTCCATGTAGTACTTAATGAATGTAATTCCGGTTCTGTGATCTGCTATTTTGGTGTGGACATTTTGTACATGCGTATTCCAAACATCTTTGGCACTCATATTCTGGGGGCCTACCTCAATAAGAAATGTGAAATTAAATATGGTCAGTCATCAAGAATGCCGTACTTCATCTAACTCCGTAAGTAAGCCATTTTGGGTGTTAAAACGATATCATTGTATGCACTCTGTCGAGATTTCCTAAGTGATTCTCTAAACTGTAGATGTCAGCACCATACATGTTTAAGATAAGCAAATCTATGAATGTCTATGGGTGTCGTGGTCGATCTCATTATAATTATCCAAAAAGATGTATATCAGTTAGTAAGTAAATCATCAAAAAGTCAGCTCTAGATGAGACATGCGGCGTACAGGACTTAGACGATTACAGATAAGATATGTATCCTTAACTGTTACCAGCACCAGGGAAAGAGAATAAGTACAGATATGAAATGTGTTATTGCCCGTAGTGTGACTGGCTTTGCAACGCAACGCATCAGAGCAAACATAATTTCCATCTACTCCGACAGATGGCGAAAATGACTCGAGATGTATACGATTCACAAATAGGGATTTACACAGTAATACACATCTGCGACTTTTGGTTTATATGCCAATCGACAGGAATACTACCATTACAAAGCAGTTATACTGTATAGATGTGAGAGGGCTGTGAAATTACGTTCAATGCAACAGCTAAATTAAATTCTTCAGGGTTAGAATATTTCAGGACCGGAGGATACTAGTAGATATTTTTCAATTCAATGGCACAATTAGCACTTGTTGTGTACAGTTGTAGACAGAATGCCCAATGCGCAAAAAAGATTTGTTTGCATAAGCACTGACTAGTTGAAAACACTATTTACTTACACTTAGATAAACTAGATTAAAGACATTTTCAGAAAGGTGAATCACCGCCCATCAATTGGCAAATACATTCCTATATTACATAATAGCTTCATCATTTTATTAAAGATATTTTATATACGCATTAAACGTGTAACCGTTCTCAAATCCTCCATGACACAAAGACTTAGATGGTATTGGTGAATTAGCCATCATGATTTCCAAAGAAAAAAACTCTAGTCAGTCATAAATATTGGGCGGTTGACCAACCCCCGCAAATCTGAAGTATACACATGGTCTTAGACATTGCGCAATATCATGACAACAAACCCATTCTGAGAAGTATTTGATTTAACGTTGGCGTTGCTGTTCGGTGTTTAAAAACCTCCTCAGATCTTTTCATGTTTTACAGCATTTAGACCGTGTGTATACTCTAGATGCAAGCTGCTTTATGGATGTAACAGCTTACAGTCTCATCCAAATTTCCACATTAATAAACGATAGAATGGATTCGTCTAATGATCGTTTGTAAAGTATGACCACACCACCTTCCAGAATTTTTCTTTCAACCTTTTTGTTAAAACAAGCCAAGCATTGATATTGAAAACTACCAAGCTTGTTTACATGGCCTGGTTAAATGTTCCCAGATTCCCACATCGACATCGCCCCTAAAGTATGCGTATACCTACTACTTGTTAATTTACCGATAAAGACTGGCGACGTCAAGTACATTGGTCCATTTTATAGCAGAGAAAAGTTGTTCCTCTTTATTTTTATGTTTCTTTTAAAAATCATTTCGAATGTTACTATCTAATTATTATTGATTTTTATGATTATTAAACTGCGTTTGCACTCTAAACGCTAAGGGGTTCATCTTCACGGAAACCCATGACGTATTGATCACCAAACGAGATCTCAGCTGACGATATGAACAATCTGTTCTCATTGGAATGTTGACAGTTTGAACAATATATTTCAGGAGGAGAAGAGTCATATTCATTTCTGTACGATTAGGGTTAGGAGCTGAATATCACAATGTAGGTCACCAGGATTTCTGCAGACTCGTTATTGCGACTGCTAAGGTCATCGAGTGCTACAAAGAATTGCCTTCTTCTCTCATTGTGTGTGAATACAAAATACAATGATGTGTATGAGAACAGGAACCAATGATCCAAAGGAGTCTTGAAAAGTATCTGAATAAGTCAACATATCGTATCAACCTCTGCTTGATTACTGTACAGGAGCAGATGGAATAAACGAGGAAAGTGCATGGATGTTGTCGAGTATCAATAAAGAATGAGAATATGAACGAGTTTGTTGTACATGTAGTCATTGTAGAAATACGTGCGCTTCTTTCATTTGCATGCATCTTGCCACTCTTATAAGACGACAAGGTTTGAAAATCCTGAGAATGAGATATATTCACGCCAAGAACACTAGGGAACCCCAGTCGCCTGCAGCTCGAAGCCCATTCAAACTATATAGGTGGGTGGCCAAATCACTAAAAGAGCTCTAGAATATTTTTGATGGCGTTTTTCGTTACAAGTCGTCATCCATGCTTATTCATCTCTACATAGGGTGGGCTTTAGTGTACGGGTAGATGACACGTCTGATTTTGCTTCATAAGGTAATTTTGGGGCATTTTATGCTAAAAATCACCAAAAAAGCATGTTTTTTGGGATTTCCTTCTAGAAAATTCAAATTTTGGGATAGAAACTCAACACTTGCTACAAATGTGTTCAAGAGGGTGCTTCTAATCTTAGAACATGTTGCATTAGCGTGACTTTAAGGAAACCCCCGCTGTGAGTGATTTTGGGGGAAAAATCATCAAAAATTAGTGATTTTTGTAATTTCCCACAACTTGAATGTCATCCTGTGGACTATTCCAAACTCTCAACTAAATAGTTTTGGTTTAGAAAACTACCCAAGAAGGTGTAGGTACAGAAAATAAGTTATGTTCGAATATTATTATGATATGCTACGTTTTGGGGCATTTTACAGAAAAATGGCATTAAAACTAGTGATTTTAGGGATTTGCTTCAGGAAGGTGCAATTTTAATAGTAGGAACTCAAAACCTGCCACAAATGATTTTATAATGATGTCTATGATTATCAAATGTTTTGTTTTAGTATGAAATGTATCTGACCCCTGCAGTGAGTGATTTTGGGGTAAAAACCTCAAAAATGAGTGATTTTTGTAATTTCCCACAACTTGAATGTCATCCTGTGAACTATTCCAAACTCTCAACTAAATAGTTCTGGTTTAGAAAACTAACCAAGAAGGTGTAGATAGAGAGAGTGAGTCATGTTTGCATATTTTCATGACATGCTACGTTTTGACGCAATTTGCAGAAAAAATAGCATAACCAGGTGATTTTAGGGATTTGATTCTGGAAGGTGCAATTTTCATAGTAGGAACTCAAAACTTGCCATAAATGATTTCAAAAGGGTGTCTATGATAATCAAATGTTTTGTGTTAGTATGAAATGTATCTGACCCCTGCTATGAGTGATCCTGGGGTAAAAACCTCTAAAATAGTAAGATTTTTGTAATTTCTGATACATTTGAACAAAGGTATATTAAATCTTATACCAAGATTCTAGCTGTTACAGAAAAGTAACCAAGAATAGGTAGATAAGGGAAACAAGTTATGTTAGCCAACCTATGACACACTGAAATATGGGGTATTTTACAGAAAAATCATCAAAAGCATGTGATTTTAGGAATTTGCTTCTGCAAAGTGCAGCTTCCAATGTAGATGTATTAAACCTGCCACAAATATGTTCGCATTGATGCCTATGGTTGTAGGATGTGTTGTGGTAGTTGAGGTTAAATGTGGCCCCTGCTGTGAGTGATTTTTGGGTAATCTTTTGAAATCATGCAATTTTTTTGTATTTTCCGAGGCTTAACTGTCAACCTGGAGACCATTTCACAATTTTGCTACAGAAAATCACCTAAGAATGTGTTGACTATAGAATATCAGTTTTGTTTACCATAGCCTTTAATGATAAGCTATGGTTTTGGGTATTTTATGGAAAAAGTAGTAAAATTGTGTATTTAGAGATTGCTTCTAGAGAGAGTAAATTTCATGGTAGGAATTCAAATTTGGTACAATGATACTCATTAGGATTACTGTGATTCTAGAGATGTTGCGTTTCAAGTTTCATGTGACCTCTGCTTAACAATTTAAGTGATTTTTTTGGCAAAAACTTTGAAACTAATATTCTATGGTCTATTTGATTATATCACATATTAATCTAACATTTATGCATACTTTTTCACCTTTTTGCAGTAAAATATTAAGAAATGTGTCATTTAAAAGTCCCTTTATAGTGTTTACATTGGCCTTTAATGGGAGTTTTCCGCTGTTTGCCATTCAGCATTTCAACAACTAAGATGTGCCACAGGGAGATGTGGTGTTTCATTATTAAAAATGATCCTATATAGACCCCTATACGAATGAAATCACAGGAAACTAAGTCTTTTCACAAAATAGTGGTTTATGAAGACGTGGCTTTACCTCGAGGATGTTCCCCATTCATCACACATAAAGAAGAAATAAAGCTTTTTTCCTGAGTGTGATAAAGCATTCTTTCTGAGTGAATGTCTCTTAGTATAAGGGACTGGGCCAGTTGATGACCAGGAAATACTCTCTAGTAGTGATTTTAATGATGACAAATTTCAAAATCAACAAAGTGAAAAACATCTAAAATTTGCTTGCTGCAATACAACATTGTTATTAAACAGTTGCTTTAAGGTGTTCCTGAAAAAGCCCAGCCTTCTTAATGTAATTGGGTAATTGCTGTTTTTGGGGGTTAGATGCAGAAACTGAATCTGAAAAGTATTAGTAATATCATCACTAATATGAGTATATATGCACATGTACATGACTGACTATTAATTCTTGTAATGCTACCTCAGATATGTTAGCACAGGAAAAATAGATTACAAAGCTAATGCAAGCTGCATTGATATTCTGGTATAAGTATCAAAACATAGAATGGATCTTAATTATTCAAAATATTGTTGAGACTGTTTGGTGGAAAATTGTATTTGAGGATGATGTACAGTGAAACCTGATAGATAACCTCTGTACATAGAGCATTTCCACAGCAGTACCTGCATACCGTAACAGCGCAAGGTAACCCTGTAGCCTGTGACTATACAAATCTTTAAAAAAAGAATGATAATGCTGCTTAAACAATGGGCGTGTAGGTCCATTTGGCTAAGTACTTTATATTTAAGAAAGTCTCATCAAAGTACATGATATGCTCATGGGCTAGTTATTATAAGGGGAATAGGTGGGAGGACTACTAAATGTTGCTGACAAGAAGTCCATCACTGGCTTGTGGAATATTTTGGTAATGTTTAAATCTGAATGATAGGAGCCCAATTTCCCAAAGCCTTGTGCTAGGAGAGTGGGGGCATTTAATCTTTAGGCAACAATCTGACAAAAGGGGTGGTCCTGATAGTGCAGTGTTTTTGCAGCGCAACCTATAATCTGCTGAATAGGAAGTATTAAGAGTAGTATGATGAAGATATGAATAGGGATGAGTCAAAATAAATCCTGATTCATGCAATAATTTGGAATTTCGATCATCCTTTTTCTGCCATATTTAGGCTAAATTGTAACTAGCCTGTTGTTAGTGATGGAGGAAACTATAGTGAAAACCACTTAACCCCAAAGGCAGTGATCACTTTCTCACATGCACTGTCTGGGATCAAGGAACAATTTTACAGGGCTCGACGCTAACAGTGGTCCTATGGCCCCAGGCCAGTAAAATATTCCCAAAATGGTGTTACTAGTCCTATGAGGCCATTAACAGTTTCATTTACCTTTGAGGCCTGACAAACATTTTGGAGTTGGCAATTTTGTTTGTTTTTTTGTCACTTTTTCTGCCATACCATGGTTAAGTCATGACTAACCAGTTATAATTGGTTTAGGAAACCAGATTACCCAGCAGAAACCACTGCCTAACTCTAAGTCACTAGCAACCTTCTCACATAGTGACTGGGATATGAAAGATCAATGTGGGTGTTTTGATTTTTCATACTTGAATGACTCACATGTATATCAAATTATGAATGAAATAACATCTCACAGAATGATACTTATGTAACTGAGTGAGATACTTTTACCTTAGATTCTGATAGTAATAGTAGGAGCTCTACTACTATTCTCTACCAAAAATTGATATTGATGCTATATTTCAATGACTCTGTTTCTTGATCTGTATGACCTGAGATGTCAGGGATCTGCATACATGGAGCACTTCTTAATTTCTCATGAGTGCTCCATGTCCACAGGTCCCACTGTGATTGCTACATACGTAGGTACTATCAAAAGTATCCATCTCTCATTATATATTACAGCAAAATGATCCAAGATCTAGCATGACTGAGGTATTGATTTAAAATTCCAGTCTATGAAATTACAAAAATCATATTTTACTATAAGTTCTCACGTTTCATTACTTTTTCCATAAAATGCCCAAAACGATAGCTTATCATTGAAATCTAGAAAACCTAACCCAGTTCCTTCACCAATACATTCTTAAGTGATTTCTTTGGCAAAATTGGAAAATTAAGTCTGGGAAAATACAAAAGAAATGCATGATTTTTTAAAGGATATTACCCAGAAATTACTCACAGCAGGAGCTACATTTAATCTCAACTACCACAACACATCGTACAACCATAGGCATCAATGTGAACATATCTGTGGCAAGTTTGATACATCTACATTGGAGGCTACATTTTCCAGAAGCAAATTCCTAAAAACGCATGCTTTTGATGATTTTTCAGTTAAATACCCCAACATTTAGCAAGTCATAGGTTGGCAAACATAAATTATTTACCCTACATGCCTAGTTTTGGTTACTTTTCTGTAACAACAATATCAGGCTAGAATCTTGGTATAAGGTATAATATACCTTCATCTAAATAAATGAGAAATTACAAAAATCCTACTATTTTAAAGGTTTTTACCTCAAAATCACTCACAGCAGGGGTCAGATAAATTTCATACTAATACAAAACATTTGATTATCATAGACATTCTTATAAAATCATTTATGGCAAGTTTTGAGTTCCTACTATGAAAATTGCACCTTCCTGAAGGAAATCCCTAAAATCACCTGTTTTATGCCATTTTTTCTGTAAATTGCCCAAAGACGTAGCATGTCATGAAAATATGCAAACATGACTCACACTCTCTATCTACACCTTCTTGGTTAGTTTTCTAAACCAGAACTATTTAGTAGAGAGTATGGAATAGTCCACAGGATGACATTCAAGTTGTGGGAATTTACAAAAATCCTACTATTTTAGAGGTTCTTACCCCAAAATCACTCACAGCAGGGGTCAGATACATTTCATACTAACACAGAAAATTTGATAATCATAGACATCCCTATAGAAATCATTTGCAGCAAGTTTTGAGTTCCTACTATGAAAATTGCACCTTCCAGAAGCAAATCCCTAAAATCACTAGTTTTAGTGCCATTTTTCTGTAAAATGCCCCAAAACGTAGCATATCATGGAAATATTCAAACATAACTTATTTTCTGTATCTACACTTTCTTAGGTAGTTTTCTAAACCAAAACTATTTAGTTGAGAGTTTGGAATAGTTCACAGGATGACATTTAAGTTGTGGGAAATTACAAAAATCACTCATTTTTGATGATTTTTCCCCCAAATCACTCACAGCATGGGGTTCCTTGAAGTCACGCAAATGCAACATGTTCTAAGACTAGAAGCATCCTCCTGAACACATTTGTAGCAAGTTCTGAGTTTCTATCTCAAAAAATGAATTTTCTAGAAGGTAATCCCCAAAAACATGCTTTTTTGGTGATTTTTAGCATAAAATGCCCCAAAATTCCCTTATGAAGCAAAATCAGACGTGTCATCCACCCGTACACTAAAGCCCACCCTATGTAGAGATGAATAAGCATGACTGACGACTTGTAACGAAAAACGCCATCAAAAGTATAATTCTGACATTTGGCCACCCGCCTAATATAAAGTATGCCGCCGTTCAGCATTGATTTTGTTTGCTTTGAGACAAGTGATCGTTAAGGTGTGTCCTTGTACAATTGTCTTTTAACTTGGTCTTATAGCACTGATCACCTTAACACGTGGACTATAGCGTTAGTAATTATCTTGATTTGGCGAGCAGGCATGTTTGGTAAACCAGTCGGTGCTTGGAGAATAGAGAATAGAGGAATTGGATATCTTTACACCGTACAATACTGGGTTAGCCGTTTATTGAATCTCACCGGGTTCTGTTAAGGTAGAACCCTACCCGATACCCGGGTCATTTTTAAAACTTGAATATCTGAAAACTGAGTTAAATGTGGACAACGGCACTTATGCTATTGTATAGCTTACATCTCATAGTTACAGAATAATGATAAACTTATTAATAATCTGCTATTTTGAGTTGATATGACACCCTTTACGCACATATCTGTCTGTGTTTCGTTTTTTGGCAAAATGTCAAGACTCACCCTTTACTTGAAAACCAAACTCTACCATTTGATCATTCATGTCTTTGGTAAGGTGCAAGGTCCTACCTAAACCGGGAATCTATACGATGAGTATGTTAAAACATTTTGAATGTTCCCATATGCCTCAAAATTACTAACAGCACGTGGTGAACATAGTAAATGCTGATTTTCAGGTCCTGTCAGAATTCAAGGTAGCTATGACATGACCTTGCACCTAGACGGGGTTCATATCTGTCATATTCTAAAGTACTGGCTTCAGAGACTGTATCTTTATTCACTTTCAGCCAAAAAATGAGTTTAAAATTTTGGTCAAAATGGTCTATCTCGAAGGAATCTGCATGGCTAAAGCAGACAGCCATGTCGTTCGGGAGCAATGTGACAAGGAAAACCCCAAGGGCCCAGTGCCTTTTGTGCTCTTGAGGTTACAACAATACAATGTTGCCAGCTCGAGATTCGTGGCGAGTGAACACTGCTCATGTGTCATCTTTTGTTTTGATATCCATTCTTAGGGGCCAGCCAAGGACACCACCTAGTGGTGAAAATCTTGGTGTACTAGTCTATCACCTTAAGCATGTTGTCTGGAGTTATGTATCTAAGAGGGACAGGGACATTTTCAATACTAGTACTTTCGGTTCAACTATTCCGGCACAGGCATACATAACTGGCTTTAAAACATGCTTTACATTGACAAACTGCTTCTTGATTTTCATTATGGAACACTTTATCAACATACTTATATGTAGTTGTTCAACATCATAAGTCATTTTCTTTAACCCTATCTCGAGCTATTTGCACTTTTGAAGGCAGAGCTAGTCCCATTCTATTTCATCCAAAAGGTTTAGGTTTTTCTTTAACCTGTTTTACCCCTGCAATTCGGTAACTGATGTGGCATATTTCCACCCCAAATTTGCCTATATTTTAGTTTTGGATTTTATTTGGGTGAAAATTTATTTATTTGTACTCATCCGCCATAATATATGAAATCGTACTAGCCTTCGTTCCTGAGATGTCTGTGCCTATTCTCATTCATCATGATTAACAATCACTGGTCATTACTTCTTATGGAGTTGTAGCAAAGTCATTAGCAATCATTAAATACATAGATAGCACTGTTTTCGTCTAGAATAGGAAAGCTAGCGACTTTGGATTAATTTGTAGCTTCCCCGGGAACTCAAGTTTCCTCTGCTTGATATTGCAGAAGAAATCACGGATAAATGAAATATTCCACTGAAAAATTCCACTTTCCTATATCCCCTCGAGCGAAATGGTGCTTTCATGTCAACCTGTAGGTCCCCTATACCCATATTAGCTCATTATGTCCATTAAATATGTACCATCTCTTAATTGAATTTGGCATAGATCGGCGTATCTTTCAAGGGACATTGTAAATGTTTAACACATTTGAATTGGCAAACCTTTCTTGTATTGTAGGTGAGGGACTTGGGTGTCAACAACTATGCCCCATTTGCCGCCCATCTCTTAGTAGCATAATCATACTCTCTTGGCGCCTTCAATTATGTTAGCCATCAACACATTAAATTGTCTAAGGTTACCCCCCACGGTGGCTGATGCTTAAGGGTGACATTGAAAGACAGTTGATATAATGAGTATGCTGCTTTTATGTACACAGCACGATAGAGAAACCCATTAAAGCATCTTAATTGTAACGATAGAATTAACAAGAATGGCAGAAACCAGCAAATTAACAATAACAATAATGATTTATTTACCACAATAAAGATACAAATTCATGTGACAAACGATTCTCACATAATCCTGTTCCTTGACAGATGATAACTCTAGATTTTTATTCACTTTCCATTCGACATAAAGTCCATAAAAGCTCTATTCTAAGTAGAATTCTGTCCTAATCAATGACAGCTCTCACATAGTGGCAATACTCCCAGGAAGTCCCAAGTCAGGCAGTCTGCACTGATGCCACTATATTTCCTACTCTCTGATCAGCTGAGCAAATCCCACCTTTAAATAGGTTCAGGGTACATTCTGAATCTTCTCTCAGACATTCACTTGTTTACAAAGTGTACATGACTCAAATGGATCATTCTAGAATGTGCCCAAATGTTCTAGCTCTTAAAGACACTAATCAGGCAATCTTCTAGTAAGTATAAGACCTCTCCAGAGTCTTCTCGGAATTATTGTCTAACTGAAACAGCCAAACGTACTAAAAACAACAGAACTTCCCTAGCACTCATATATATAACATCATATACAATACCCCCTTCCCCCACACACAAATAAATGATGAAAATATAAAACTAGGAAAGGATAATTATGTCACCTGATTGTAATCTAACACACTCAAGGACAGTCATTCCAGGACAATACCAGAAAGGGCCAACGGCCAACTACCTCTGGATAAGCCAAACTCTGGATGACCTTATTTAACAATAGCATGCGAAAAGCTGGTAGACAATGTGAGTTCTGTCAGCTGACCAGAAACATGTCTATCCCACATTCAGGGGCTGAGTGTAGATCCACAATACACAACCTAACAAAACATATGAACTCCCTTGCTGACTGCTGCTCATTTTTTCCTCATGATTTGCTATCACTGGGCACAGTGGACTAACCATGACTTAAACGAATGCACATAAGCCCCCCCCCCTCACCATGTTGCAGATATTACTATACAAATACGATACCCAACGGGGATGTCATATTTGTTTAACTATACAGAATAAAATACAAAGCAAAAAAGTGCAAAAATGACGAAAACCAAAGATTTTGCATAAATACTTGTCGTCTACCTTGTTGACCTAGTTTCTTCGGAAGGTTACTCGGCAAACTCCGTGACTGTTTGCAGATATTCGCGTGATCGTGTAATTAAATACGTGCGATATGGGGTTTTACTTTTTGCCATACTATATTAGGAATAACCTAAAAGCCATCTGATGTACAGTCAATGTTGATGTATCAATTTGACACCCACTCACTCATACAGAACAGGAATTTCGTTTTTCCCTCACATAATTGAACATGATTAAGGAACTTTTGAACATCACTTTTACATGTACTTATAACCCTGATATAGTTGACAGGTTGCTATCATATCAAATAAGGGATTTGCTCTTGCATGAAAACTGCTATATTCTCAATGCTAGGTATGACAACTTTGTCTTAATAATAATATGATAACAGCAGAAACCCCAGATTAATTTTAATGTAATTTCAAGAATATCCATAGTGTAAACCACTTCGGTTCTACACAAATATGGTTTTTAATCCTATAACTTACTTCAAAAGTATCAGTAGTCAGTCTACCGCAAGGAATTACACATGGTACAAAAATTTAAAACAAAAAATCTGCATATACGTATGAGCAAAGTTTAATTTACGAAACTCTCTTCTATGTGTTCCTGAATGCTTATATTAAATAATATTCATAAAGAAATAACACATGACTTTAGGCTCTCCAAAACTTCTAGCCTTTCTTTCCAAAAGTCTTTCTGCCTTGGACGAAACTCCAGGATAAAACAAGACCAATGGGTCCTCTGGATGGCAAACCAGAAGCTAACTTTGACAATGAAGTGGTGCTGCCACCTATATTTAGTAAATTCTGTCAATCAACAGCTGTCTATTAGACATATGATATCATAATGTAAAAAATAACTTTCGAATTCATCATTAATCTTCACGTGATTTGATAATAAAATTTGAGTGTATCTTGACGCATTGTTCATACTGTGCCGCTGAGTGGCTGGAAAAGTGAAACGTTCGCAAATGTAAAAATCTGAACACACCCAGAGCATGTTCCTATAGTGGGGAACATTTCCGGAGTCGGCGGAGAGACAGTAAAGTTAACGACATGTAAAGGCATATATATATACATATTTACTATTGTCTTTTTATTTGCAAAGGGATAAAGTCGGGAGATCGAAAAAGTTTGTTCAGTTATTTTGGCGCTCGTAATCTCGTAATTGGTTTCTAACGACATTTGAGTGATCTACGGGTGGGGCCATCTTAGTTAGCATATATACTGGATCATTACGGATCCAAATCTTGACACGATAAGGGGGAGATAACATACCGAGAAAAATTGTGTAATTTATGCAACTTCGATCCCAGTTATATGCAACCCTTCTTTTATTTTAACAAGATTATTTCTAACTTCCCAATGCTTCGGATGGCACTTTGATCCGTAGGTGCAGTCTGCAAATTGAGAATTTCTTCAAGAAAATATAGTTTAATGGGTGTAGCAATGCCTAGCCTTCACATTGAATATGAGATCTGTTAAGTGGTCAGCTTGTTGCTTTCAACAGAAAAAAATACTTTAGTGATAAAGTTGATAATATCTTCAAGAAAATATATAGTTTAATGGATGTAAGTATCAATTTAAATTTGTAAATGAAGGAAATGTTCCCGATGATGTTGGTATTGTCACTTGCATGCGCACTTGCTGCACATGCCTATTATATATCATTTATTGACTGTAACAAGTAAAAAAGCAAGATATAATATAACAGAGTATTCAGTTACTAGTTAAACATAAAGCGAGAAAATGTAGGAGAACCTTTAAACACAGAAAATGAGCCGGGTATATTATAGCCTAGTGGTAGGCAGAAAAATATACAAAGTATTGAGTTAATACTTTAAACAAAGAGTGAGAAAAATTATAAAGATAACTTATTTACAATAAATGAGCCTGACCAGTATGTGATAGAGTAGGGCAAATATCATGAGTCAGAGTGGGTTCAGGTCTGTTAGGATTAAGGCAGCCATTAAGGTGGTGCCAGACTAACCGATTCCACTCTTGTATTTGACATTCTTTCTATACATATCAGCGATACCATCCAAAACAGTAAAATACAGTCTTTCAGCGAGATTCTCATCAAGGCCAGTTATCGATTTGCCCAACAGTACATATAAAAGGTCAGTATTTCCATCAGTGAAGTTAAGGTTCGCAGCTAACTCAATCTGCCTGACTTCAGCCAACATGGCATCTCTTTCATTTTGGAAATACGAACATTGCATCACAAAATGTCTAGCGTCTTGTATTTCAAAAACACCACACAGGTCACACATTCTAAGAGTACCTAGCTGGCTCTTAAGTTTAAAATCGTCAGATCGGAGAGCACTTGAGTGACAGATCAATTTACACATAATTTCGCATTTCTTCATGTAATGAGGGTATCTATCAGAGATAGACCACCAGTTAAGGTAACGACTACTCGGGCATACGTTATACATTAAATTCATACTTCTATGCATGGCTGACTCGATTCTCCAGTAAGTGTCTTCCAGAGTCCATCCTTTCTTCCACACGTTGTCCTTCCATGCACTCTTTGTGTACCACAAGTTTCTTTCTACCATGTTCTTAACTTCTTCAAGAAGACCAAAAAGATAGCTCACATTAAGTAGATCAAGTACCGTACTGCACCCAAAATCGGGGTCTGGGATCTCATTGTTGTTAAAAAAGAATTTCGACCTTTCACAAAAAATCTGCTTAGGTAGTTCATCATCTTTCATGATCAAAATTGTCCTGATAAACATAAGTTTCTTGATCTGGATGTATCTCTCAAGTCGCATCCAGCCCAACGTATAAAAACTACAGGTATTGAGGTTTTTTGGGTGCAGTCTCTGGATTCTCTTACCAATATAATTTTTGAATTCTTCTACCGAAGTGAGACTAGCATCACACATAACCCAAAGTTCACAACCATAAAGTGCAGTGGGGACCACCACCGTCCAGAAAACAACACTACAGATGGCCATGGTGACTCCTCCCTTGCGAATCCCAATCCCGGTTAATGCATTAAAAACTCTACAACCTTTAGATATTCTTTCCTCTATACCAGTAGTGTCTTCATAAAAGATAGAGTTTCTAATGCCCACATGATCATAGACCGTGCGTTCTTTAACTTGTCTAGGACCTAGGCGAAAAACCCTCTCTATTGAGTTATTATCGTGATCCCTACGGGACTCCCCATACACCAAAACACCACTTTTCTTGGCATTAAGCTGGTAGCGCCAAGTACACCCATGGTTATAGACAATGTTCATCGCCCTATCAAGTTTCCACTTAGAGAGACAGCACGTAGCCACATCGTCTGCATAACCTAAAGGTGTACTTGGAATGCCAAAAATCTTACAACAAATATTCACAGTTTTTAATTCGACTAACAGGGAGTTAATAAAGATTACATACTTCATCAACGACATAAAACCACCTTGATGGATACCACATTAAGGTTCATACCACTCAGAAAAAGTACCCTGAATTTTGACACAGCACTTATATCCAATATAGCACCTGTAGAGAAGGCGCCAAGTTCTACCAGTTATTCCAAGGTCATACATCTGCATAAAGAGACCGTCGATCCATACAGTATCGAAGGCCTTGGCTACGTCAAAGAAGGCCACAAAGCATTTGCCAGTGTCCTCCATTGACGCAGCCACGGTCTCGCGTAAACTAAACGCTGTATGGACACACGAGAAGCCTTCTCTACAGGCACCTTGCAGATTCGATATAACATGCTCTGACTGCCACCACTCGTTGAGTCTGTGCCAGATAAGAATTTCGAAAAGTTTGTTATAGGTGTTATAGATAATTGTTAACATCCAAGACACAAGTGTCTTTCCCTTTATACAGGGGTACCTGAACACCCTATCTGAAGCACTCAGGAATGCATTCAAACTCAAGAATGGAGTTATACAAAACGCAAAGTAAATCAGTCAACAGGGGCCCTGCATAAAGAAGGTGCTTAGAAACAAGATCGTCAAACCCGGGGGCTTTGCCCACATGTAAAGTCTTGATAGCTTTTAATACTTCCTCATAGGAGAAATCTCTGTCGAGAAAGACGTCCCCATTCGATGCTATTATTATAATCAGCTTCAAAGTCACTAACTACTCTGAAGTGGGTTTCATCAAAGTTATCCGACGTCTTAGGTGTCCCAATACTAGCAAAATGGTCAGCCCAGACACCAAGCACATCTTTAAGTTCGTGCACAACAGTTTTGTCAGGCCGTTTTATAGCAGAGACACCTTTAACTTGACCTTTACGAGCAGTGCTAACTATCTTCCAAAAAGCGTTCAGATTAATTTCAGAGGTCCAGACTGCTTCGAGGATTTCAGCATTCTCGTATTCTTTAGACAACTTCTTAATAGTGTGGTGAAAAGCTTTCTTATCCTGCTTATAGACAATATAGAGTAAGTTCTCTGGGTCACAGGGTCTCCCTGCAGTTATCCAATTCCTATAGGACTGAACCTTCTTACGTTTAAGTTCGCTAAGTTCGGCGTTCCAGTAGGGCTTAAGAATTTTTTAAAACTTAGAGTGCGGTAGGTTCTTAGCAACTTTGTGGATGGCTTTTGTTAAGTTATTAAAGGTAGCATTAACAGAGAGGGCGTTCCTAGGACCGTTGACAAACTTATCTTTGAGATCTACAATAAGAGGCTCCAGCACACATTGATATTTGTAAAATTTGTCAGAGAGCTTCCTCCACTTCACAAAACCTTCCTGCACCACCTTAGTGGTATTATTGGAACCCCACTTATGTCAATGGAGGCACTAACAGGAGCGTGATCTGAAGTGTTCAACTCAGACCACTCAGCGACACAGCAATCGTTAACATGGGTAAGCATTTCTGCTGTTATGGCAATATAATCTATATATTACTCTTTGCAACTTCCACCCATTCACCTTTTATCTGCCCATACGTCGCAACCTGTTGATCAGTGCCCTTTTTACGCACCTTCCACCTGTACACGGATCCTTATTACACTGTACACGGATCCTGCACACGGATCCTTATTACACTGTCATTTTCTACTTATCCTGCGGCCTTAAGCGCCCTGCTGCAACACTTGCCTTCCCCCGTCTCTGTAATTGTACTGTCCTCCCAGTACCTCTTTCAACGGGGCCCTATCTGGGTACCTCAACAGGTAAACATTGCGCAGTTGAAGGAAGAAACGATGTATTCATAACTTTCACCACTGCTATCGTATGACATGCGTTCCAGTCGTTAAATATAAAATTAAATGGTTAGCATGTGTATGTGGGAGTTCTTATCTAGGTGCTGGGAGTTGCGCAGTACCTTCCTTTTCCCTTCAGTCTCATGACCGGAAAGTTATCTAATAGGTTTCTTTGTCTGAACTTACTCATGCGATGGTATTTGGAATTCTGATTATCGTCACTATTTCTGACATATTTAGGTTAAATCGAGTCTAGCCAGTTGTATGTAATAGAGGGAACTAGGGGGGGGGGGGGGGGGGCAAAAACCTCCGACTTAACATGAGTATTTAGCAACTTTCTCGAATGCGCCGACATTGATTCGAAACCGGCAGTGGTGAGCACGTGCGAACAAATGTAGTAATTTAAGTAATACAGAAGACCATGTTGTTTCAAATATTTCTAATCTTAAGTCATGTGTATTTTGCGCATTAATTTTGTGTAAACATTTCATGTTTTATCCTTTGCAGATTTGTATCTATTTCTTTCTGTCTTTTTCAATAGACTCATCTCTTGCTAAAGATAAAAGATATGAAGCATGGAGTTTTCTGGCAGTTGGGCCCAAGTCGCCCTATGTTCCTTATCAACCTTATTGCGAAAAAAGTTAGAAGTCAATAATTATGCTGATTCGCCTCTTGTGCCCTCTTTGTATAATATGTGTATGATATTTCATTCTATATAAACGCGTGGGATGACACATAGGATAAATCTACATGCATTTCATAAGGTATGTCATGTTTGGATGATGTACACTGAAGAGAGTGGGAAAAGTTTGGAAGATCGGTAACTCTAGACATTGATGGTGAACGCAGCCATTTTTATGCTGATGATTGTTAAAGGTTCCATGTATCGTGTCTGACACGAACATTATGTATGGTCTGTATATGTGTTGCTCCTCGTGCTTTTCAGGCCAGGGCTCGCGTTACTTTATGGATGGAAATCTATATTTCACGAAGGAGGCTGATTTGGTATGACTAATAACATGGTTTGCCAGCTGAGGGCCATAATAATTCGTCCCCATTCTCGCTCCATCTTTCTCTATTCTCAGTGGGCAGAATATCCGTGTACAGCGCCTTTTACACACCGTAGATCTAGATGTCCAACCTCAACTATCTTCACCCTTTCTGCAAAAAAATGCTCAACCAAGACTGACCGTGTTTGATTGAGGAGAAATGGGAATTTTGTTTTATCGTCACTTTTCTGCCATATTACGAAAAAGTAGTGGCTAACCAATTGTAAATGGAATAGAAAACTGGCGTACCCATAGAAAACCGACTCTCAAGGGTGTTTCCTTGGAGTTGTCAATACCAAATGAATCCTAAATAGCAGGTTGGGTTGTTCACTTTACACATGCGTGGCGTTATGAGGGGATGTTTTGGGTGCCCTTGCAAATAGAAGACCACGTGACCACCATATAATGATCTAATCGCTATGCTAACGAGATTTAAAAAAACATCACTCGAGGGAAAATTATAAAATGTATTAGAATACGTGCTGGTTAAGAGCTGAACGAGTTAGAGTATCACAGCAACCCAAATATCAATTAGGCAGGAATTTCCTTTTAGATGAACCATATAGTCCGTGAGCCAAACCCCATTTTTGGGGTTTTCGGTTTCATATTTGGGAGCCAATCCTCACCTTGTTTTTCTGAAAGCCTATTGTGTTAGCTTCATTTTGATGTATGATAGCCTTGTATTGGGTGGAGCTTTTCTGAGAAAATAGGCCGTGATAATCAGACTACTGGTAAGATCTGTGTGATATGTAGAAAAACAAATATCTTTGATTTAGTGCTTTATAGACACCCAATCATCCCCAAACTTTACAACTAGTTAACTTTGAAATCATCAAACATGCTTAGATAGGTTATTGCATATATAAGTACCTTAAACAAAAATCTTGACATATTTTACCAATTTTGGGGGTGTCTCGTGAGAAAAAGTCAGTTTTGTTCAATAGTTTCCACTTAAGAAATTGCAATATGAAAGTTAGTTACCTTAAAGTATCAAATATGACATTCACCCATTCTAATTTATTATTCAGTCCAAATATAGGTCTTTAAATGAATTATAAGTGACTGTGAAAGAAATTGCACCACTTTCCTCGCCATGAAATTTAAATGGTAATATTTTTTTTGAAAATATACGCAAATCACTGCATCACCCAGACATTTTTCCAAAAGATACCAGTATTGTTTTGTATTATTCCAGACTCCACAAGAACTGTATTCAAACTGGTAGACAATAAAAACCTTGAATGTGACTGTCAGTGCAAGGAACTTAAAGGCATAGTACGGTATTCTACAAGGTGACAGTAACATCTAAAACTTAGGATTCCATTTAAAAGTACCCCACAGTTAGAAATCCATTACACTTTGCATAAGCTATCATCATCAGATCCCCTTTGAAATCAAAAATATAAAGGGTGTTCACCAGTCATCCCATCCATATAGGTGGCGCCAAAGTGGCACTTCCATTTACAAATTACATTGTTTGTCACTTTCACGCCACCTATATGGACAGCATAACTGGTAACCCTGCTTTCAAAAAAATTAAGATAGACAAATGGGACCTGACAATGAAAGCCTATGCAAGATTTGAAGAAAGTCTAACCATGGGGTATTAACTATTAATTTTAGACATGAAATTTGCAAATTTAGCGCCACTTGGCCGCCACCTATATGAATGGGATAACTGGTGACCCCCACCCCCCCCCTTTTTTATTTTATATTTTCAAAAGGGGATCTAACGATGATAGCTTATGCAAAGTTAATTGGATTTCAATCTGTGGGTTATTTTTCAATTGGACTTTAGTTTCAGATGTCACTGTCACCTTGTCGAATACCGTATTATGCATTTAACAATTCAATTTATACAAGCCAAATATTTAGAACTAAAATCAAGATTATTCTGTATCTTCTTCAGAGTCATCTGACACAACTTGATCATTTGTGTCAGACTCCAAGTCCTAAGCCTGGTTGTCGCAAGCTTGGACCTAACACATGCCAGTACACCTGAGTCCATTTGCACCCTTCAAGCACTGACACTATTGCATGACATCAGGTTCAGTATTGCCTCTGGAGCTGGAAGACCATGCATCCACTCAATTTGCAATTCCTCACCATTGTCGCTGGACCTCTTTTTATACAAACCATGTCCAACAGGGTAGAGAACATCTGGAGAAAGCCTGTATCTCAACTCATTCCTTTCTGTGGTACCAGATTTTGGGCAGTATAGCTCACATGTGAATGCTTCCAATTTTGCTATGAGGTCGCCTTCAATTTCCCAACAGGATCCTAGCTCTGCAAACATGTCCTTCTTGTCTTTCTGAATAATCTTCAAAGTACTTGACTGAGTTGTCGCGACCAGCAAAAGCACTTAAGCTATAAATGTATGTAAGCCAATCATTGACTTACAACAATCTGAGTTCACATCATCTACTTGTATGCTAACAAATTTCGTGTGGATCCTTGTATCACACCTGAGATACAATGGTGCCAATATATGGGAAAAAACGCCAGACACAAAACTTTTTTTTTCATCTGAGATGATGACACAGCTTTATGTCCTTCTGGAGCAGCTCGTGCAGCATGGAGCAACAGGCAAAATGCAAATATCTGCTTCCTCTTGAGTTGAAAGCAGGTCCGGCACTTTTTCAGCACCACCGGTGGTCAGCTTGTAGCAAACTTCACCACAGGTTACTAGCATGATTTTTGAACCCAGGTCCTTCAGGTACACCGGTTGTCTCAACTCTTTTGTGTAGGGGCCTACCCTGATGGTCGTGTGGTCTGTAGGAGGGAAGGGATGGGGTTTTACGTTGCTTTCAACAGCTTAGGTCATATAGAAAGCTGGAACTGGGAAGAAATTCCCTTCTATTCACGAATAGTTCCTTGAGGTCTTTCAGTGGCAGAAGGACCATAGACAGCCCTTCACAATGCCGCACATTTATATAGAGACAAGGCCCCCCAGCTTCGGGATCCAGCGGAGACCCGAACCTGTGAACTCACACTTGGAAGCCAAGTATCGTAACCAATAGGCCACGACAGAGGCATTGCCATGCTAGCTGTCTATCATCACTACCAGGGTTCAAATCCCACCCAGGGCATGTGCGAAAGTTGACCGTGACTTGGAATTTGAAGTTCACCTGTTTCTTCCACCAGTTACAACTGGCTAGTCACGACTCAGCTGCAATATGGCAGAAAAAGTGACGATAATCGAAATTACACTCTCTTGTGAGAAATACAAGCAGGCTCTGCTTGTTGTGTGAGTTGGACAGAAATCTTCTCCACAGTTGAACTTTGTGACCTGGAACATTATTCTTGACCTCTGACTGCTCTCTCTATGTCTTTAATCATCTCTTCTCTGTATACATCGAATATGACATCTATTCTGATACTGTCCGAACACTCATGAAGTATTCCTTTGAAGATGCTTGATGAAACTTCAACAAAGGTGTTATGGTCACCTCTTGTTTTCTGGACAGGGGCTATGGCATGATGGTCATGATACTCAGACTGTTTCAGATAGTCATGTGACTGTCATGATTTATATTTTTAAAGGTAAAGATAAAGGTATTCGGTTTATAGTCTTGTATCCACCGAAATGTTCACACAACCTTCCTTCCCTAGCAGGCCTGTACACAGGGACACCATTTCAATCCCCCGAGCGATATTCCAGAGCAAATGTCTGCATATAGCACACAAACTCCAAGTACTGCCTTACTAATGCTAGGTACCCATTTTTAGCTGGGTGGACTGGGGCAATATGGAATTAACTGTCTAGCCCAAGGACAGACCAAAGTGCCCCGGCCGGGAGTTGAACCAGCAACCTACTGATTACTAGTCCGACACCTAACCAAACAACCTACTTTGTCCCCATATTATTAACAGTACCAGGGCCCTAAATTATTTGTTTGGAATCTAGACAAACTTTTCAAAGCATATATATAATTTTGCTAACATCACATTGAATGAAATCTTCTCAGGCTATTTCTTCATATATCAAGTCTATATGCACATACAGCATTATTTATTTTTCTGATTATCCCTCTAACAGGGATAGACATTTTCTAGTATTATACATCACGTGAAGATTCTTGATTCTGGTTGGTCAAGGGCCATGGATTAACCGTCATATTTTCCTCACTCCTTAGCGACAGGCTGTTGTCCTTAACAGCTTTTTGGCTAATCAATTGGCCCATAGTGACAGCTATGGGCTAATTGATTAGTTACCTCTAGTCCGAAGAATACCAAGGAACACCCACAGAGTTTGATGGGTGACCTACCGGTGAAACTAGTTCAACAAAGCAGACGACGAGTATTTATCCAAAATCTCTGGTGTTTGTAATTGTTCCCCCTTTTATGTTTCGTATTTTGTTTGGTATAATAAAACAAATATGACACCCCACAGGGATGTCATATTTGTATGATATGGGTGGACATTAATGAACTTCTGGAACAGACAAATAAGAAAATAAATGATTGAAACCAGTGCAAAGCGGAACATATTTGACAAACATATCACAATAAAAATGCAGAATTTCTTTTTTCAAGTTTCCTAGACCAGGAACTCAAACGTTGACATTTTAGAGAATGGCATAAAAAAAGTAAGCTCCAAACAAAATGTGCATGGTATAATGTACATTATATCATGTTGCCATAGTAATATCAAGACATTGTTTTCCCACAGAATGCATACCAAAGTGTATTCGGTTTTCTACCCTCTTTCGTTGCCCTCGCGAGGTGTCATGGCAAGTATATGTAAACAACTTTTAATAAGGCCTTTTTTTATAAATCAAATGTACCTTTTCCGTAAATTGAACATAGAAAATAAGGCATAATATTGACTTAGTAATGTATGAACATTGTTCTTTTTGCCACACAGTGCAACCAGGGTAGGAATAAAGTGTTTTAGTGTCATTTGTTCACCACGCACGTTGTCATGGCAACCATTAGTAGACAACTTTTTAAAGAGCCCTGGTTATCACAAGTTAAAAGCACTTTTTCCAAAAATCTAAAAGCAAAATATATTTTATCATGATATAATAGCCATTAAGACCTCGTCAAGCTGCTGTGTTGGCATCCAAAGGCCTCGGGAGGTCTGATGCATCTCACAGCCTCTGGCCTGCGGCCCTCGGCTGTGAGATGCATCACACCCCCTCGGCCTTGGGTTTTCCAACACAGCAGCCTGGCTCGATCTTTATCCCTATACCAAATTATCATCCCTGCCCTGTTACGGTCACTCTATATTCACAGTCCAGAGTTCATAATGAATTACAAACTGACTTTCTTCAAAGCCTGATATCATGGAAAAGCTCCAACGCGTGCAAGGCTATCATACATGAAATTGAAGCTGAACAACAGGCCCCCCAATATGAAACCGACCAACCCTCTGGCTCACGGACTAATAACTTTTGACATGTTCAATGTTGTTGCTGTTGATTCGTGATCTTTAGAGGATTCTCAATTAGAATCTGGGTTGTGTCATCCTTGAGCATTTGTGTCTTGTACATAAACTTGGCGTCAAACAAATCAAGAAAGTGCATGTTGATACTGACCAACACTCAATTCTAAGACAGCCAGCGAGATGTCTTCAGTTTCATCCTCAAAGGTAAAACAACACTATCAAGATGAAAGCCTGCGCGGCCAGTAGCTTTTCGTTGTCACCAAGTCCGCCTACGTACTGCATCAAATACCAAGTGCTGTACTCAGGCTGAACATAACACACTGTATCATTGGCGTTAAAGGGAGAAAAGAGGGAAACGTATTGGTTTATTACTTACAGTTGGGGTCGTCTTAGAAAGGTAACAAGAAAAAAATGGAAAGTAATTCCACCAAAATATCACTAAACATCGATTTGGATTGGCCGTTGCTTTGACACTAAAACAAAACCGTTGCCAATGTTAAGTAGTGTTAATATTCTCACTTCGCAGTTACCAAGTCCCGTAACAATACCAGCGGGACCACTTCAGCTCTTCATTGCTGAGAGCAGTAATTTCCTTTCGCCATGAGCGTCGGTTAAGCATTCAGATAAGTAGTATTTTGTTACCTATGGATCCAAATTACTGTCATAAAAGAAACATCAGCTGATATTGACCGTTCCCTAGCTCTTTAAGCAACGTCCTCGCAATTCCGTTTGAGAACGCCTCTATGGATGTTAACGAGAGGTAGTCACGGAATTATTTAAACATCGCAAGATTAACATCAACACTATCACCTTCAATACCTTCTTAAGCCCACTACTCGTGCTAAACATGTTCATGTACAGATAGCGCCTTTGGAAAAAACGGAAAACGATAAGTGCATTCATATATAACAAACGATGATATCAAAGATAACATAAATATACTTTTGATCATTTAAGTATATGTTGAATGGGTTTTATCCTCATTTTTCTGCCATATAAAGGCAAATAGCGACGAGCCAGAGAGCGATAAATGAATAGATTGAAGAGACGAGAAAGATCGACAGAAAGAAAAAGGCTGTGACGTAAAGAAAAGAAGAAATAAAGAAGTAACAAACGCTATACAGTATCATAACAGAATAAAAGGAATAGCTTATATCAAAACAATGATGAACCGGGAAGAATTTATGAAGCGGTAGAAACAGAACCCTTCACAAATCCACAAAACAAACATAAGAAAAAAAGGATAACAGGCAACTTTTTTTAATTTCTCCAAAGATGGCTGTTTTCTTTTTATTTTGGTCTCGTCGCATATCAAATCAAGAGGTATACATTAAACATGAAGTTCCCTCCCATATCTGCTTAATATAGTTCTAGTTTATTGCTTCTAAACTAGTCAAGACTCGACTGCACTGAATTATCAAAACGTTGGATGCTTCAATACCCAGTTAAACGGACAAATTATAACTCACCATTTTAAGCTGGTTTTAGTCTGTTTTTTGTAATGATTAATCTAGGTACCTTTCATCCAACATTTATAAATTGATTTCTGTGCAATGCAAATTATAAGATTTATGTTATATTTTGGGTTTTTTCACCTCCAAATATTTTTGGAAATCATCCAATTTTGTTTTCCTATTGTTAATTTGAGAGATCCATTATTTCATTTCTTTATAGAATTCTTTTAAATAGTTCATTTTAGGAAAGCGTGAGAGTTTGTCTCTGTAACTTCACACTCAAGCATTATTTACCCTAGAAACGTATCGCACCATGTGTTATCAGTCTTTACTGTAGAAACCTATCGTTGGTGGATAATTTGTACATCAGTTCATCATAAAAAAATAAATAATGTCACGTTCCCACACACTAGACTACCATATCATCACTGCTCAATTATGGATATGAGAAATCTCCTGATTTACTCCTCGAAAGGTTAATAACGGCTTAACGCAAAACACATGCTACTGCTGATATGAAGCAAACAAGTAGAATTATAGTACAGAGAATAGAATGGATTTGACTATATGTTCTTACATTGGTGCAACTAGATATCAGAGTGCTGGGCTAGGTGCCCAACAAGAATCAAATTACCTATTGCCTTCGAGCAAATTACCAATCTGATTTTATGACCTAATTTGCCTGATTTCTGCAAGTGGATGCCACTGGTACGTGACTTACTTTCGGAATTCAGAGTTCAAATTCTATCGCAAGTTTCTACGCAGTGCCGCGTCTTGGGGTTGTTACGGTTATCAATTTCCCATAAGTAAGGCTCACAGTTACATGCTTAAAGTTGAGCAGTACTTACGTTTAATAGGTTTTCCCTATAACAAAAGGAGATATGGGAGACATGTACCTACAGTGTTCAGCTAGGCATGTAGGCGTATAGTATTCCAGAGATGGCGTTATATCTAAATTTTATGTACACCGACTATTCCAAAATCTTATTATTCGTTATTCTTTTTTGCTTTGGGTTTTCATTAGAGTGTTAAAATTGGAATGTTTCCCTCCCTATTATTTCGATGCTATACGTTATACCTAAACAGCCGTTCGAAAATAGACTTCGTAGTCTGCGGTCGTATAACGGTGTACATGCATCACATGGCAAATGGTGTTTAATGGCGTCTGGTTTATTCCAAACCCGACTCCACTCGATGGAATAAATCGAATGTAATAGTCATTCCTAAAAAGAGATCAACGGATCAACATCGTTTGGGTCTATTAAGTGAGAAGCATGCCTCAAATGCCCCAGCAATCAATAGTTCATGGCATGGCAAATGTTCAATGTCTTAGGGAGCAACAGAGAGAGAGAGAGAGAGAGAGAGAGAGAGAGAGAGAGAGAGAGAGA
>OZ012684.1:94198024-94210657 GCA_963942565.1 Maea johnstoni
ATATAGCATTTTAATGTTGATTATAATAAAAAGAAAGTCAATAGGGTGAAACTAGACATTTGTTAATGTTTTTCGTTCCGGTACTACTTTGAGTAGTGATATGGATTTGGTGTCGTCATATATTGCATATAAGACAGAAACTCCCCTAGAAGCACCTGCAATAGCATGGCATGGTAGGCAATGTTATATTGGTATATTGACAGCATACCAACTCCTGAGGGACAGGTAAGCATTTCATCATGGTTGATAGAAGCAATGCTACGCACCTCAATCAGCAGATTCATTACCCGAAATAGATTTTAGTCAAACACGGGAAGCTTCACTGTTGATTAAGACAAACAGTTCTTCATTACATTTGTGTGATGTTGCGTCATTCATTTGTTTGCACTTTTTGGTTTCCATGTGAACGCCTTTGCAATTACCGGTTTAATTTCGTGCAAGAAAAGTAAAAATCTCTCTTAAATGGTATGCATTAATGAATATCACCTGCTATTTCAGTTTTACTATCACAGGCCGCAAGCCGTAGTACTTATTGTATAACTATCAGACTATTCCACCACACGTAAAAGTCTATTTGTAAAGATAATTATGTCATTCTCTTTTTATGGCCATCAGGCATTAAATGAAGGGCAGTGTCCTGTAATGAGAATTGAGGGCCTGTCCTGAGGCGTTGCCACTGACTGCCTGCTCTCTCTCATCATTTCACTGGTGACATGCGTTAGGCGGTGGTTTCCGCCGGGTACACCAATTTCCTCCACCGCTTACTCCTGGATTGTTGCGTATTGGGTTAAGTAAGACAGAACAAGTGACGATAACCATCACTCCAAAAAGACTAGATATAATGGAGCGCAGAGTTCAGAGAGGGTCATAGGAATTGAAGAGTTCGCCTCTTGATTATTATTTACATGGCCGACTTTGATATCCCTAATATTTCATAAATTAGAACCCATTATCCGACCACATTTACATTTTCATTTGTGGTGTTCTTATTTTTCATCGAACTCTACAGCACTGAATTAGAAAGTCATTCCATCATGACATTTTCATCTTTTGAAACTTTGATTACATACAACCAATTATTCAGTGGATTTAAGACTGTAGTGCAGGAATGTATCATTTGACTCAACAATACTTACTCGGTAACAAATCATTTCCACTAGACTAGCGAGAGACAAGACTGGCATGACTTATGGGACACGGCGCTCACCTTAACTGACTTGGGTTCACTGTCTGTATATACACTGAACCTGAGCCAAACTACACGTCTCTTAGGCTACTTTACACTGGATAGTGTTTACACAGCTCCCTCTAAAATGTATATTTTGACAATGAATAATATTCCGACCTTTGATTTAAGACGGGAAAATTGGCCTTTGGGATGAACAGTCTGGTCGAAAATATCTTCCCAGAATCTCAACTCATCAGCCAAAAGAAAACACGCAAAAAGACGCCTTTGAATCATTTAGCAAAGGGGAACTGTATGAACAGGATGAAGTACTGTCAGGGACATGAATAATGGCCAATACCCCCGATTGTTTCAATGCAATTATCAATACAAATAGAGTTGGATTTGCAATTTCATTTATCGCCGTATTAAGGACAAATAGTGGCCTGCCAGATGCTAATAATGGAGGACACCGAAGTACCGCTGAAAACTACCGACTGACCCCAAGGCAGTATTAAATTTCTTACCTGCCCTTTACTGTTTGTTAACGCAGGTCAAGTGTTGGCCTAACGCATAACAACACCCTAAATGCAATCGACAAAACCCTCCCTAAGTTCTAACTCGCTGGATGCATCTTACCAATGGCCATCATGTCCGGGGCATGTGAGAATGTTGCAAGTTACTTGAGCTCATGCAGTATTTTCGCTGGGTACTCAAGTTTCCTCCACCACTTATTTCTGGCTTTTCACGATTGATCCTTACACAAAAAAAGTGATAATAATTGTAATTCCAGAATACTAGTTCGTGTTACCACCGCCATGCTGGGGACTTAACAGAAAGCCTATCGCCTTGGCCTCACGGTGTATGGTAGTCAGGCAGCTAGAGTTCATTGATATATGCCACTGTCCGTTCAACCCCAGACCTCACATTAAGCACGCTTCAACTTGTGTGAACTTTTGCCCGACGTCAATTTGAGCCGGCCCAAATAATGAATGAATAACTTGCAAATGGAAACCGTTATCGGGACGAAGGAAGACATATAAGTACGGAGCACCGCCGGCATGATGTTCACCTACATGTTTGTGATATGGGTAGTATTGCACATACACACTCACTGCCTGTCACGTGTATGCTATCAAATCGTCATATAATCATCACAATGTAGCTTTTTTTATTTTTCTTTTATTATTTTTATGTATAGATTAGTGTAGGTTTAATAAACACAATGTAGTTTGTATCTACAACAGTGATGAGAATAATACTAAAACGTCTGATATGCGCGTTAAGTGGGCAAGCTTCCGACGACAGAATAGGTGGACTGCGAAGACCATTGTTATGCTAGTGGTCAAGGAACAGATAATTCTTCTGATAGAACTTTTTTAGAATTTCTCAAAGAACGGATGTATCACAATGTATCTGTCCAGTATACGTAGGTAGACCAGAAAGTCAAAACGGCAATGGGTTGCTTTTTCCTTTTAAATTCACCTTCGTATTCAAGTGCTACATGAAACAATTTGAATTCAAAGTTGTCATTTCGTCTATCCTCGTCACTTCCTGCTGCTTCATTAAGATCTAAAGTTGTTATCCCTATTAGTTTATGTATGGATATTGGACAATATTTCCAGATATAAATGGATCGTTTAATGTTCTACCATATTACGGCTTGATCGTGACTAGCCATGAGAGTTAGGTTAATGGTGGAGGAAGCCAGAATTCTCCCGGAAACTGATGACTGATCCCTTTCTCATCCGCCCGGAGCAGTATTCGTACCCTGTATTTCACCAGAGGAGAGAGACAGCAAGCAGTCGACCGTAATGCCATGAACACCATTAGCTCATTGGCTTGGTCGCTATACAGATGTGTGCGTTATGAAGGGCCATTCCTGGTGCAATTGCAACTGGACGATTCTTGGGACTATTCGTAAAGAGAAGAACATTTCCTTTCGGTTCCGGGTTTCTATTTGTCGCGATACGAGTTGTTGATGGCGACTTTAAACTAAACAAACACAGACCAAGCACTCGTATTATATCATAAAGCCGCGATAACTCTGCTATCGGGCTGTTCCTTTCAGATTGGAAAACCTCCTCATCATACATGCTTGCATTCACTTCTCAATGATTGCATTGAGAAGTTCAGCCAATATTGTCTTTTACATATGAAGCATTTATTCTGTGATTCAGATGATAACATACTGTTATGAATTAATCATTTGTATGATAAACAAGCATTGTATTTGATGATATGGCCTTTCTCGACCAGACTCTCCTTATTCCGCCATTTCTCAAACCACTGATTACATCACTGCTGCCTAAAAACAGACCCAATAGGCAAACTGGAGTTATGTCTCTTTGATACGCACTCATCTCTTTGTTGCTGACGTCAGCTCGGGCAGATGCGTCTGCCTTGCTGCTAAAACCCCCATGATAGACGAGAAGAAAATACCAAGTAAGAAGGACGTAAATCTACTCTAATATTAGTGGCTTAATGTAGGTGCTACAAGCATTGGAACTAACCATAGGTATCTAATACCCATTTATATACCAAGGCCAGTAGCCCGACGCAGGATATTTGGGCTTATTAAGGCGTACATTGGTTGTCCAGGCATGCTGGAAAACAAACCAATGTAATGCCCACATAAAACGCTGAAATCGACGCAAACGGCACACGCTTGAAGTGGATAACAGAAAGCCATCGCCTTGGCCTCACGGTGTATGGTAGTCAGGCAGCTAGAGTTCATTGATATATGCCACTGTCCGTTCAACCCCAGACCTCACATTAAGCACGCTTCAACTTGTGTGAACTTTTGCCCGACGTCAATTTGAGCCGGCCCAAATAATGAATGAATAACTTGCAAATGGAAACCGTTATCGGGACGAAGGAAGACATATAAGTACGGAGCACCGCCGGCATGATGTTCACCTACATGTTTGTGATATGGGTAGTATTGCACATACACACTCACTGCCTGTCACGTGTATGCTATCAAATCGTCATATAATCATCACAATGTAGCTTTTTTCTATTTTTCTTTTATTATTTTTATGTATAGATTAGTGTAGGTTTAATAAACACAATGTAGTTTGTATCTACAACAGTGATGAGAATAATACTAAAACGTCTGATATGCGCGTTAAGTGGGCAAGCTTCCGACGACAGAATAGGTGGACTGCGAAGACCATTGTTATGCTAGTGGTCAAGGAACAGATAATTCTTCTGATAGAACTTTTTTAGAATTTCTCAAAGAACGGATGTATCACAATGTATCTGTCCAGTATACGTAGGTAGACCAGAAAGTCAAAACGGCAATGGGTTGCTTTTTCCTTTTAAATTCACCTTCGTATTCAAGTGCTACATGAAACAATTTGAATTCAAAGTTGTCATTTCGTCTATCCTCGTCACTTCCTGCTGCTTCATTAAGATCTAAAGTTGTTATCCCTATTAGTTTATGTATGGATATTGGACAATATTTCCAGATATAAATGGATCGTTTAATGTTCTACCATATTACGGCTTGATCGTGACTAGCCATGAGAGTTAGGTTAATGGTGGAGGAAGCCAGAATTCTCCCGGAAACTGATGACTGATCCCTTTCTCATCCGCCCGGAGCAGTATTCGTACCCTGTATTTCACCAGAGGAGAGAGACAGCAAGCAGTCGACCGTAATGCCATGAACACCATTAGCTCATTGGCTTGGTCGCTATACAGATGTGTGCGTTATGAAGGGCCATTCCTGGTGCAATTGCAACTGGACGATTCTTGGGACTATTCGTAAAGAGAAGAACATTTCCTTTCGGTTCCGGGTTTCTATTTGTCGCGATACGAGTTGTTGATGGCGACTTTAAACTAAACAAACACAGACCAAGCACTCGTATTATATCATAAAGCCGCGATAACTCTGCTATCGGGCTGTTCCTTTCAGATTGGAAAACCTCCTCATCATACATGCTTGCATTCACTTCTCAATGATTGCATTGAGAAGTTCAGCCAATATTGTCTTTTACATATGAAGCATTTATTCTGTGATTCAGATGATAACATACTGTTATGAATTAATCATTTGTATGATAAACAAGCATTGTATTTGATGATATGGCCTTTCTCGACCAGACTCTCCTTATTCCGCCATTTCTCAAACCACTGATTACATCACTGCTGCCTAAAAACAGACCCAATAGGCAAACTGGAGTTATGTCTCTTTGATACGCACTCATCTCTTTGTTGCTGACGTCAGCTCGGGCAGATGCGTCTGCCTTGCTGCTAAAACCCCCATGATAGACGAGAAGAAAATACCAAGTAAGAAGGACGTAAATCTACTCTAATATTAGTGGCTTAATGTAGGTGCTACAAGCATTGGAACTAACCATAGGTATCTAATACCCATTTATATACCAAGGCCAGTAGCCCGACGCAGGATATTTGGGCTTATTAAGGCGTACATTGGTTGTCCAGGCATGCTGGAAAACAAACCAATGTAATGCCCACATAAAACGCTGAAATCGACGCAAACGGCACACGCTTGAAGTGGATAAGCGCCTTAATGCATGGTGGTGAAAGGATGGTCCGAGTCAGCCACGTAAGATTAACGGATCATATCGTAACAAAGTGGCTTCTGCAAGGAGTGTCTTTATGCGAGGAATCTCTTCTGTGTGAGATATAAATCGTGGCGCCACACAGATACATGTGCAGCAGAAATCTATTGCTCTCGCTCCTTTCCTGACTGACCCCATAAAGCACATCAGTGAACACTCTCAATCGAAAAAATGCGAGAGATACAACAACAAACTCAGTGGCTAGTCTATAAGTATTTGTTAATTAAAGTTGCTTTGGTCTTATCAAGCTTTTCTACTGAGTTCGATTCAGTTTGTTTTCCTTTTGTGTTGTTCTATGTATGTATGTATATTTATTGACTAAGCAATAGCATAAAATTCAATACAATAAATGATAATAATAATAATAATAATACTGTTGAAAATTAAGTACAACATAAGGTGAACGAAATCATACACAGCCTTATCTCCTACGAGAGTTGTGCAATACCCAGAACACTATATCCCGAAGGGCTCAGAGAATATAACTCAAACAGTTAGTTAAATTTAACATGTTAAAGAACACAAAGAAGGACCTATCAGACTAGTGTCAAGTAGAGAAAATACAGACACATGCAGCATCGTGATAGCCTGCTTAAATTAAACAAAAAAAAATCAAAAATATCAACAAAAAACAATAAGTGGACTATATGCAGGGAGGGGTCCATTTACGTGCCTGATTACGGTAAGATAGGCTTCCTAGTAACTAACTCTACTCAGACAGTGATATAGCTTGTCAGTAAAGTGCGCGGAAAACATCTTTCACTAATAATTGAACATATTAACACAATAAGAACACTAGAAAGTAGGTATGAACACTACAGACATATCACCTAAGTAATAGTCTACAAAGCTATGATTTTGTAGTTAATTATATCACGTACAGTAAATAAACATACACTTATGAATACTTAAGGGTAATATTGCGACACCATCTATGTAAAAGTAGGGAAAATGAAAGTGAATGGCTGAAAAGAGAATTTCTCTGACCATTTTAAGTCTAAAGAATGACTGTAAAAAGGTTTTGCTGTGCTATTACTCGGAGATATGGCAAACAAAATCAAAGATGGTTTCTATTGGAACTGTTATGAATTACTCAAGGCTACTGCCTAATTGATTCCCTAGTATATAAATGGAGAGGAATTTCTTTATTTACTGATTTACTCTTTTGTTGTCTTGTTAATTTGGAAAACATATTTCCTCGCAGAGGTTTTTACTAAAAGTGCAGATTAGTTGGATTACGGAATGACCCATTATGGGATTTCAATGAAGATGTTTAAACATAATTTTCGGTAAGTTTCCATCATTGTAAAACCTACATACAGGTTACATTTATGAGAAGCAACAGGTAATTAAAGTTTTATTTATGGAGCGTATATATGTTAATCATAATGCACTAAACCCCAACCCTCACGTTCGAAAATCGGATGAGGAAAATAATTTCTAAATTCTGACCTTTTGAGTGCACTATTTTGAAAAGGTAACTAAATGAAATGAAACGCAAGCTTTTTGCACATGTTATGGCGCATATATATATATATATATATATATATATATATATATATATATATATATATATATATATATATATATATATATACATATATATATATATATATATATATATATATATATATATATATATATATATATATATATATATACATATATATATATATATATATATATATATATATATATATATATATATACATATATATATATATATATATATGTATGTATATATATATATATATATATATATATATATATATATATATATATATATATATATATATATATATATATATACATATATATATATATAATTATATATATATATATATATATATATATTTATATATATATATATATATATATATATATATATATATATATATATATATATATATATATATATATATATATATATATATATATATATATATATATATGCATATTTGAAAAAATATATTTTGAAAAGGTAACTAAATGAAATGAAACGCACGCTTTTTTTCACATGGCATGTACACAACGTCATGCACGGAATTTTCACCCGATGAGATTGTTGTGCTATTTTATTTTATTTTTATTGCATGAAAATATCATTTCATGCATGAAATTTTCATTTTCATGCATGAAACGTTTCGTACGGGACTATACATAATACATATATGTATATATATATATATATATATATATATATATATATATATATATATATATATATATATATATATATATATATATATGTATATATATGTATATATGTCTATATGTATGAATGTATGTATGTATTTGTGTGTGTGATGTGTGCGTGTGTCGTCTGTGGCCGAAAGTGATAGCACGCTATTGCAATGCTGTGATCTCTATTTCTGCGATTCTCTCGCTTTGCTAACCTATATTTAAACCCCTGGTAATGGTGACGAGTGTACACACGTCATCGCCAGGGAGCAAGCAATTTCGCGGCAATGTTTTCAAAAGCTTATGTAATGGCTTTAAATCACAATTGATTTCTTTAAGTCTAAGCGTATGAGAAGTCGCGCATGGCAGTTGGCAGTGTTTATGTAGATTTCATTCTTGAAGGCAAGGACACACCTGATGGTAGGCTCCGTTACTGGCTGTCCTTACAAGGCACATCGGGACTCGCTATGGAGCAAAATATTGTTAACACTTCTCTTTTTTCTTCCTCCAAATAGTCACACAGCGTCAGCAGATAGGCATGCGATAAACCTTCCCTCCAACCCCCGTCTGTTAGGAGAACACATGACATCGTTGTCAACTGGGTGGACGTAGGAGAGGGGAAACCCATAGCACCGAACTACTGTTAGTCAGGGGTAACTGTCTCACAGGCCTTGAGTTGAATTCCAACCATGTCAGTGGTGAAAGATATCGAGCAGACAGTGCCTTTTGCCACTCTGTTACCAGCCCCCTCAGTTTTAGACCGTTTAACATTGGACAACTATAACATTTCTACAAACATATTAACGATTTATACCGATATCTAAATCCAGAGAAAGTCCGATACAAGGTGATAGGAGGGGAAATGAAAGGAATGGAAAGTAGTATGAAGCTAGTGGCGCTGGGCGCAACACAGCGCAAAGGTTAGGGAGGTATGGCAGAGGAATGGATCCGTGCGCCAAAATATGTAGGCCGGCGCACGGATCCATGTCTCAAGGGGAATGGATATAGATGTATTAGTTATATGAGGAATATGGGTAGTGAGGAAAAGCAAATTAGTGATCGTGTAAATATTTAAAGCTATGTTCACCTGGGAAAAAAGGTCTGATTTGGAAAATATTTGTTACTGAAATACCATAAAGGTGAGAATATGGGGAATTCAAAAACATTAATCAGAATTTGCCCCCCCCCCCTCCCCCAATATGATACTGACCACCTCTGGGTCATGGACTATTATGATGTATTCAGTTCAAAAGCAATCTCTGTGTGTTTCTCATAACTGGGAATTTGTCATCATGCTGCAAGTGTGATCTGCTACATAAAATTAAAGTTATTTCATAATCATACTTGTATGGTTATCAATTTGCCAACACCTGTAAAATATGATAGCCCACTCCTAAACTAATAAACTAATCTGACCCCTGGTGGCCAGGATTGGAACCGCATAAAATCTCCTGATTTTGGATGGTTGAATGTTAACAGGTATGAATTATATAACTTGGTCAGAAATCTTCAGATTAGCTACTGATTTGCCAACTTTCAAAAATCATCCACAATTCCTCAAGAATAAATTCATTTTCTAGCCAAGAGCCAAGAATTTCATAATATGCTGAACATAGTAAGTATTTGATCTTGAAAGATCACACAATGTCTGGAAAGATCACACAATGTAAATGTTGTTGATGACGACATTTTCAGTTCCAAAGCTATCTGCGTGTTTTTTAAAACTGTGTGAATATTATCATGCAGCAATTGTGATCTGCTAAAATTAAAGTTATCCTATTAACATATGTTTCCATGATTACCAACTCTAAAGGCCCGCTCCTTAAGCAAAAGTACTAACCTGGCCCCTCCCAGAATTGGAACTAAACAAAATGAAACCAAAAGACGTCGCAGTAACCGCCTGATAAGTGATATATCCTGATTTTGGATTGTTGAATGCTGACGGGTATGCCAACGTACGCGCACAATATTTATTGAAGAATTCATAACACACACGTACCATGATTTAAGAACTTATGGCCAGTTTAGCGATATTCTCAGAATGAGGCATCTCCGTAGTTTAATAGTATGCCGTAGGTGTACGTCCTATACATATTTCGCTGTCTCGCTATGCGCGGAATTACAGTAAAGTTGTTCCCCTTTTTCGACATATTAGCTAAAAGTACACGGGCGCGAAAATATGCCAAAAATTTTCCCATATATAAGCTGCAGACAATGTTTCAATCGCACGCATGACTTGATTTTTTGGCCGCTCAGTTTCATCAATAAACTCCTACCATAAACCGTTATTGACGACGAATTTGTAATCGTCGATTCTCCCTATTACCTAGTAATATCCCATCTGGGCGAATGGGAGAATGCTGAACCTATTAAGCCCTACGGGCAGTGACGTGCTTGGGCACTTCGAATCCCGACTCGGTCAAGCAAGTGATAGACCATTGACATCTTCCATTATTACTATACTACTACACTAGGTGCGTGGTTAGTATCCTAGGTTGTACTCAATTAACTGTAATCATCCCGGCCCCTAATTGACTTTGCTAATGGTCATCGGGCGTTGTGATCTACTAGCACTTGGTTGCTATAAATACTGTGATCTGTATATTAGTTTTGCCTTGCGCTAGCTTGGCACCTACAAGCATTCTCATTGGAGCCGCAACTGTAAAATCCTCTCATCAATACCTGATCGAAACGATATATATATATATATATATATATATATATATATATATATATATATATATATATATATATATATATATATATATATATATATATATATATATATATATATATATATAGCGCCCTCGTTGCCCCCTCAGTAGGCAACGTTACAGGCACGTGAATAATAAACAGTTATTGCCTGGCTTGTTGGTGGATAGTGCAGATTATCACCCCGAGAAGGAATTATTTCCCGAGGGCAACGCCCGAGGAAAATAATTCCTTCGAGGGGTGATAATCTGCACTATCCACCAACAAGCCAGGCAATAACTGTTTTGTTATACCGAACATTTTACAACAATTGGCAAAATCATAAGACAAGACCAGAGCTGATTTCAATATTTTAATGATAACAAAATGTATGAATATCATAGTTTCTCATCTACGGATTACTTCAATTATACCATAATCACTTTGATATGAAGGCTAAATGCACTAGACTTGTAAAGTTTGCCATCTTTCTTCCTGAGATCAACATAGAATAACTCTAATACTAATCGATCTCCTTTGGATCCAACTTCTCAAACTCAACATTGCTGCCTTTCTCCCTGCAGTACTCCTTCCCAACACAACCTTAATAGAATGATTAACTGATTTTTTGGTGTTTAAACTGTCTTTTTGGTCATGTAAATCTTGAATATCTTCTTTGGTAGCACTGCCTAACCGAGACATTTTGAAAATATGCTGTGCTCCAAGCTGCTTAGCCTAGATTTCTAGGCTGTCATATGTATTTTTCTCTTATGTTTTTTTTTCTGTTACCTAGCACCAACTAGTGTAGGTAGCAACAGTGGTCAATTTAGTTTACATTTATCTCACCAGGATTCAGTTTGATTATGACAAACGCCTAAAGATAGGAGGCGCAGGTGGTGCCATCTATCTACCAAACCTGGTACCACACCACAGTGCTTGGTCAAGACATAAGGGAAGGTGAACATTACAGGGACTAGGAGCCTAGTCTACAAGCTGCTCTGCTTGACAGTCTTTTCTAATGAAAATTCACTCTATTATCGCTCACTACTACTCAAAATTTCATTGAAAATACTGGGCTTCATATAGAATCAACTAGTCCTGTTATGGATCTTTACCTTTTTTCCTTGAGTTAGACCCAACAAGTAAATAAAACAGCAATAAACGTCTTTGCCAGCTGCATGTATCTGTTTATTCTAGCAGAAAAAACTGCATTCATTTGATAAACCGGTCTGATGAATAGGTGCACCGGTGCACCCTACAGTATACTGAAATCTATCATTGAAGTCGCCTTATTCATTGAAGAACTTCTATAACCACCTGACAAATTTTTCGGCAAGCTAATATCATAGTTATTTTAGTTTTTTATTGATAGTTAGTTGTCACCTGACCCACCACAACTTTTATCCTGTTTTATGAATCAAAAGCGCCCAGCCACCATAGAAACATGGAATAGGGGAGATTATTGACTGGCAAAATTATTCACCTGCTTGTGCTATTATTCCACCTTTTCTGATAGATAGGGTAAATTATGAAATGACTCTTAATATAGGGTGAGGTATAACAATGTGTGTTATTTTGTAAAGGCAGTCCTAAATTGTGATTTAAACCAAATAGCATTGCATGTGAAATATCATACTTCATAGACTGGGTATGGTATTAATGATACAATCTGCTGTATCCCTAATTACATGTAATTGACCAAATAACTGCTGTTTTCGAAAATAAGGGGGTAATCGATCGACAAGTTATTTATCAAATTGAAAAGAAATGGGTATCAAACTGCCGCTTTGATAGTCTTGCCATAAACCTGTTAAGGAATGATGTTTTACCAAAGCATCTATTTTCAAAATATTACATTAAAGGTTTGTTCGATGTTTAACAAATATATTTCAGACATTCTCCAAAAATTCACTTTTATACGTTGTAAGGGAACTCCAAAAAGTCTGGCCTGAATGTGCGATGAACTAAGATGAGATGTTTGGAGAGGGCGCTTAAAGCCACAGGTTT
>OZ012684.1:94210857-94220857 GCA_963942565.1 Maea johnstoni
TGACAGTTAGCGGCCGCGCACTTTGCCCGCACAACTGCTTGTGCAAACAAAACATTTGACGGACCACCTTATGCCACTACAGATAGCCTCGGGTCTTCTACTCTGCTGTCCACTAGATGTAATCTAAGATAGCGTATTACAATCAAAGTCCGTAATGCATTTTTATGACCATTTGGCCATCTGGGCAGTAAAAAGCAATAGCGAACTAATGATGCACCTTTATGTCACATCTAGTCAATAACGTGTGCTCAAGTAGCCAACTCGCGAACTATCACAATGCTATAAGCCAACGGGGCCAATCAGTGCCGTCGACCCTCATTTGGGCCGCATATCTACAATTCTCAAGCAATTTGTCGACTCGACGCCGTGCTTCCAGCTAATTAATTCCCACGTGCCATTATTAACGGCAGGCCACCAACCCTTTCCTAGCACCACCGAGTAAGCTATGGATTTTCGCCGTTATTGCAAATCAAGATTTTACTCTCTCTCTCTATCCCTCTCTCTCTCCCAGTGTGGGGAAAGAGGCTGTAGTGAGGCTGCTTCATTAGGTGCCTCATTGTATCGCCGCCTACTCGTGGAAGTGGGCGGCCTGTCACCTGGGAGCCCCCTCCTCAGCCAGGACTGCCGGCGAGAGCAACATTACTCAAAGTGTCAATGATGTTCCCTGTTGATTACATTCAAGATGAACGTTCTTCCTCGACGTTCACCAGATTACCACCGCAGGCTTTATTGATAGCAGCAGTTGCCTAAACGTAGGGGAGGGGGTCCAATAGCTGATTAGCTTTTCCTGCCGAACGAGGGCAGGGTTTAATGAAGGTAAATTTCGATTAGAGTAGGCACCCGGAGTAGTTGAGTAAGTTCGGTGGACGAACGCTGGATTGGTCATTTGCAGTGTCATTTATCGCCATTTTTAGGTTTGGGAATTTAGAGTGACTCACAGCCACTTTTCCGCCGCATAAAAGCTAAATCATGATAAGCCAAACGTATGCGGCGGTCGAGGAGATCCGACTATGGCAACTTTCTGACATGCCTTAGGCCGGATTCCTACCACAGAGACGTTTGCCAGTGTGACAAAAAGAATGTTGTCGGTGGTGACGCCTTAGCTCTCAAGGCTATCCGCTTGCTGGCGAATTATTTTCATCTGCTGAAAGAGGTTCAATGAAGGTTAAGGTAGAGTAGAGGATGTTGGAGGACATTGCGTAATGGTTTAAGTCTCGGTGTCAGAATAATGGGGCATTGAAGGTTTGTGGTGAGCTCTGACACAAGTAAGGAAGGATTCTTTGTAAAACCTTAACTTCCGGTTCAATATTTCCGCTATAAATATCTTGGACTTTTTTTATTTTTACCAATTAAGAGAAATCCAGGAAAGTGTTGAGAGTGAAAAGTTAATGACAACGTTTATATTTTCAATAAGTAAACTAGATTTTGTTATGCCTCTTATTATATCAAAGAAGCTCCAACTGATCTTCTCGAGGTCAAAATATTGAACGTCATATAAAAGACATTGCAAGGTAAATTTCGCGAGGGCTGATAACACTTGACAAAACCTTTCAACTAACAGTCGTGAGTACGATTTCATTCTTAAACTATTTACTTCAAGATTGATGGACGCGACACAGTTCAATATGGCAAATGATCTAAGGATTTGGGGGTATAAATGCGCATACAAGGTTCAGAAAGTTATCTTCAAATATGACATATCTGGATAATACTCAAAACATGTGAGCATCAAATGCAAACAAAAGGTAAACTGCAAGTCATGTCGTCTATTCGACTAAAGGTCACTGTCCTTGCATACAATTCAAATACTTCCAATACAAGTTGCACATTTTCATACATTTTCATCAAGTAATTGCTGACATTCATCTCTCTCTCTCTCTCTCTCTCTCTCTCCTCTCTCTCTCTCTCTCTCTCTCTATATATATATATATATATATATATATATATATATATTTATATATATATATATATATATATATATATATATATATATATATATATATATATATATATACACACACACACACACACATATATATATATATATATATATATATATATATATATATATATATATATATATATATATATATATATATATATATATATATATACATACACACACACACACACACTCACACACGCACACACACACACATAACGGTGCAGTTTATAGACGTGCACCCCTTTATATGCATTTAATTGCAGAAACACAAGCGAGGCGCAGTGTGGTTAAGGCGGAAGAGAACTTTCTGCCAGTCCCTGTCTCCTATGTCTAATTAGTTCATATCCTTACATGCCGTGCTTTATGGAACATATTGAACATCCAGCGGAAAACCACAGTCGAGTTCAATCCCCTCGTAACTTACACCTGCAATATATCGCTCAGGAAGTTGATTCATTTCTTATTGCATCGAGTGAAGTCTTCATTATTCCTGAATATAATAGGTTCATTTACCGTGTTCTCTTCCGGGAGAAAATCCCTGTAGTTAACGAGTGATTGTACTCTACATGTGCAGTTACGTCTACATGTAATTGTACAACTAGTGAAAAAATCATAACCTTAGTCAGGAAATATGTAGACAAACATAGTAAATCGATGCAGAAAAACACTTTGATGTAGAAATGCAAAAAACAACTATCAATGCAATAACAATGGCCACGAAAGAAGTTATTTATAGGAAGAGACAAGGTAACAGACTTCCATATATCATTCATGTTAAAATAATTATTTATGGGTGCCCCATAGAACAGGATTTACGTATCCCTTTAGATTTGTTTCAATTGATTGAATGTGAGTTGAGGTTTGTGATATTAACGGTATTTAAGGTAGAACCCTACCCGATACCCGGCTCATTTCTAAAATTTAAATATCTGAAAACTGAGTTAAATGTAGACTACGGCACTTATGCCATTGTATAGCTTACATCTCATAGTTACAGAATAATGATAAACTTATCAATAATTAGCTATTTTGAGTTGATGTGGCACCCTTTACCAACATATCTGGCTCTGTTTCGTTTTTTGGCAAAATGTCAAGACTCACCCTTTCCTTGAAAACCAAACTCTGCCATTTGATCATTCATGTCTTTGGGAAGGTGCAAGGTCCTACCTAAACCGGGAATCTGCACGATGAGTATGTGAAAAAACATTTTTGAATGTTCCAATATGCCTCAAGATTACTAACAGCACGTGGTTTACGTAGTTAATGCCGATTTTCAGGTCCTGTCATACTACGAGGTACCTATGACATGACCTTGCACCTAGCGGGGATTCATATCTGTCATATTCTAAAACAATGGCTTCGAAGACCGTATCGTTATTCACCTTCAGCCAAAAAATGAGATGAAAATATTGGTCAAAATGGTCTATCTCGAAGGAATCTGCATGGTCGAAGCAGACACCCATGTTGTTTGGGACCAATTTAGCACGGAAGGCCCAATGGAACCCGCCTTTTGTGCTTGTGGTCGTAGCACAATACAAAGTGACAAGGTCGAGATTCGTGGCGAGTGAACACTGCTCATGTGCCATCTTTTGTTTTTATATCCATTCTTAGGGGCCAGCCAAGGACACCACCTAGTGGTGGTAATCTTGGTGTACAAGACTTTCATTGAAGTCTAATTACAAGCTCGATTAACAGTTATTGAATTGTATTAATGAAACCTTTGAAATAAAAGGATGTTGGGAGGCAATAAAACATGTTCTTTGCGGACAGCTATTAAAAGTTCGCGGCATTCACTAAAATAATCAAATTACAAATACCATATGCTGACAGAGAAAACGTCTTTGAAAGACTAGTCCTTCGTCATCGGACGTGTATCGCACACTAAACAAGGCTCTTATTAAATGTGACTTAATGACCGTATAGTGATGGGTTAAACAGTCCATCTCTACTAGTTCTGATGTCAACAGCCACGATATATTCCATATGCCGCAGTTCATATAGCATAATCCTATTCCATATCGCACATCTCCATTGCACATAGTACATTCCTCGTCAACATGGTATATCCCTATTCCGTATGTCACATCTTCATTCCATATAGTACATCACAATTCCATATAGCTTCCACATTCCAGAATGAGATCGTCAATCCCCATTTCAAATAGCACACCTCCATTCCATATAATATGACACATCTATGGATAAGAAACACGAAACATGGTTTATACTCTCTTTGAAACTTACCAGTTATACATAAATACATACATACATACATAGATACATACATACATACTTACATTCATACATACATACACATATTGCAAAGAAATTTATATTACACTTCACATAACTGTGACTCTTTTAAAGGATGTTGGTAGTTCCAGTTGATTGTACAAATGAAGCCAATAATTTAATATACAAATTACATACATTGCAATAACGCATTGCAACCTATATAATTATGAATGTCTTTAAGGAATGGTGGTAGTTCCCTTTGAGTATGCCAATACAGTCAATACCATAGATACCTACATTTACATACATTGTAATAACGTATTTCTACCTATATAACTATGACTGTCCTTAAGGAATGGTGGTGTTTCCCTTTGACTGAGGCGTCGTCAATGCTATTGGGTGTGGATGCCGACACCTCCGCGTAGGTTAAATCCTACACAGTGCCTGAGTGATAATTTCACTGTGCTAGAACAGCAGGGCTGTGACAGGACTGCCAGATGGGCTACTGGGGCTCTGTGGTGGCGCTGTGGCGGACCTCTCACGCACAGAGCAGATTAGAGCAGAGAGCTTAGCACCTCACCCGCAGCACCGTCAACACGTCTTACTGCTACTCAATGCTTTTTAAAGCCACTCACAACTACGATTATGGCACCCGTTCTTTAAAGACATGACTTGGAGATGAGTCTCGTGGGGAGCGGTGAATTTGACAGCTTTGTACAGGCAATGGATTCCCACATATGTATAATACAGTGTGACATTTAAATGAGGAATTGTTAAACCCAATAGAAATCTAGATTTGGAATTTTATCAATCGTCACCTTTTGGGCCATATTTCGGTTAAAGTGTGACTAGCGAGGAGTAAATAATGCAAAAATATGGCATACTCGCAGAAAACCTCTTAAAGCCCCTAATTAAAGCCCATTCCCCACATGCAAGATCGTGAGTACGACTGAGTACGACGGTGGGATTGTCCTAGAATCGTACTCCGCCGTGTCCAATATGCTAAAGCCCCTTTCCCACTTGAACACGATCTAACACGGCCGTGCGCGATTTTGGGAATCTCACGCGTTCGTGCAACACCGTCTGACACCGTATCACACTCTCATAGCGTTTCGTATTCAACCTCGATCAACCTTCCTTGGCCGTATGACGTTCGTACACGGCCCAAAATCGCACTCTGGTTTTTGAAATGTTCAAAAAAATCTCACGCGGTAGTGCTCGTTCAAAAAATCGCATTGCACCGCATGAGTGCCGTATGAGATTCGCACTTAACCATATGACGATCTCACACGACCGTATGACCGCCTTATATAACTGTATGCGGATTGTGTTCGACCGTGTTCAAGAGCGTGGGAATGGAAGAACACGGTGGTCATACGGTCGTCATACGGTCAGATGCGAAGTTGTGAGATGCTCATACGGCGCTCATACGGTTCTCATACGGTTGTATGAGATTGAATGAGAGGCTCATACGGGTCCTATGCGAACGAAGAGCGGTCTTTTCCAACGAGAGGATATTTTTAGTTATAAAGATAATAAGTGAAAAAGGGCAAATATGACTTGAATACTTGAAAAAAGACATATGAAACATGGGTCGCAGCTAAAGAATACCCACTTCAGGAGAATGTATCGAAAGGGTAGTACAATATATGACAATACTATCATCAAAATCTTGATATTTTAAGTTTCCCTCGCCTCTAAAAACTAATAAGTATCTCCCTGAAAATATCAAATGGTTGATGCCTAAGCAAGATCCTATTGTAATTTGAATGCAGATGGAACGGTATTATGAAGAGTTCTGCCTACAGTTATGTTGGCACAGTTTTTGTATCAATCCAAATCTATTGGATACTGGATATATTTGAAACCCAGGGGGCACTCATATATAAATATATATACACACACATATATATATATATATATATATATATATATATATATATATATATATATATATATATATATATATATATATTTGTTTTAATTAAAAAGCCAACAAAAAGTCAGATGCTTACTTTGACAGTAGTGCCAAATCAATTATGTAGATTACCTTTGTTAGGTACCTTATAGACATTGATGAGAACATTCCATTAGAAAAACAAATACATGCAATAGGAGTGGCTTAACAAAATGATATGTTGTATTTATAGAAAGATCCCTATATAAAGGCAATTGTTCTGAATCAATTATGCATAATACCTTACCTTAGATATGCTAATTTCTGCACAAATGCATGGATGGTGACATTATGTAAGTAAACAAGCAATACATGCACCATGCAGTAATGGTTTATAAGATTTTCTCTCTAAGGACCTGATAGATAGTGCATTCGACGTATTATTTATTGGTACTCAATTAAATGTTCTATTAGAATAAGTGCAAGTTGTGCAGTGTTGTGACAAGGACTAAAACCTTAAATAGTAGCCAGAAGGGATGATTACCATCAGCGACGAATATAAATATGTTGAAATATAAGTCATGAAATATTGTTAACCCTTCAATATATAATGCTTAGGCTACTTCCATCTAAAGCACAAGGTTGCAACGATTTTTGAAAACCATCTAAACCATTTCATATTGGTATTCATTGGATAGGTCTCACTGAGTACTAGCCCTTAGATGGGTACCCATTTGCCAGTGTTTTGATGAAAGAAGGTGTGTTTATTATCTGGAAAAAGTCAGCGTTATTATTAAAATAAGGGTGCTTTTTGGGCCAGAAATCGGTGCGTTGGGGGTATTTTTTAATGTTGATAACAAGCGTATGCGCCCCCCTAAATACCCAAGTGTCCCCCCCTGGATTTGAAATGCATCATGCAGGAAATATTGAACTTCTTAATTGTATACATTCATATTGATCCAAACAGTATGATGATTTTTTGAAATGGCCACTGAACAACGGGTTTAAAGTGGATTTAAAACAATTATTTAAACATATTTTACTTACTACTTTCGTATGGGCGCCGTATGGGTGACGCACTGAACCGTACTGCTGTCGTATTCAACCGTGTTTTAATACGACAGAAGGTGTTGCACCGTATTTGTGTCGCACACAACGGTATGGGTGTCGCACACAACCGTATGACCACCGTATGAAACTCGCATTGAAAAAACTTTCTCAACGTGACAAGTACTTTAAATATCAGCGTATTTTAGAACCTTATATTTTCAATTTGAGAGCAGATTTTGAAGATAGTGTGGAAGAGACAGAGTTTTTGGTAATCTTATTGGAATAATACAACAGGTCTCCAATGAACTTCCTCACACTCGGTTTAGAAAAAATCTAAAACCCTATTGGAATAGTAACCTTAGCGCACTCAAGTACAAAAAGGTCATGTCATACAGGAGATGGGTGGCAGAAGGCAGGCCCAGAAATTCTGACAACCCTTTCTTCATCGTTTATAAGGCTGATAAAAAGGCTTTTCATGTCGCTATTAAAAGGATATCGAAAGATTACGAGGATAAGGAAGTGTTGGAAGCTGTGAAAAGTGCTGAATTTAACCGAAATTCTTTCTGGAAGCTAGTAAGAACAGCTCGGAAGAATCGCGTTGAAGGGGTCAATGCAGTTAGAAGAGCTGACAAGGTGGTAGTCCATGAACAAGATGAAGTACTTAAAGTTTGGGCTGATCATTTTACAAATATTGGGACGCCAAAAAAGGCTAAAAACTATGATAACGCCCACTTTCTTTCAGTCACAAAAAAGGTAGCTAGTTATAATGTGATGGATGATGGGGATATGTTCTTGGATTCACAGTTCACGCTTGATGAGGTCATAAAAGCTATAAAAACACTGCATCTAGGCAAAGCCCCCGGTTTTGACAATATTATGTCGGAGCATTTAGTGTATGCTGGCCCAGCCTGGCAGACTTGCTTTGTAAACTCTATAACTCTATCATTAATTCCGAGTATATCCCGTCTTGTTTCAGGCGTGGAGTACAGGTCCCTCTTTATAAGGGCAAAGATACTTGTGTATTGGACCCTTACAATTATCGAGGGATAACTTTACTCCCTACTTTTAACAAGCTCTTTGAGATTTTAATATGGCAAAGACTGAAACCTTGGTGGTACGAAAATAGAGTGATCTCTGAACTGCAGGGGGCCTGCAGAGATGGTTTTTCATGTGTTCACACCGCGTTCAATTTATGTGAGACTTTAGCCACATCATTGGAGGCCTCTAGAAATTGTTTTGTGGCCTTCTATGATGTGGCTAAAGCATTCGATACGGTGTGGATAGATGGACTGTTTGTCCAAATGTATGAACTCGGTATTACTGGCAGAATTCGGCGTATTTTATATAGGTGTTATATAAAATGTTGCGTTAAATTAAATGGTGAACACTCTGATTGGTATGAACCTCTATGCGGGATTCATCAGGGTGGTTTTATGTCTTTAATGAAATATACAATTTTTATTAACTCTCTCTTGACCACCCTGAGGAATGCTAATATATGTTGTAAAATATATCGTACTCCAAGCACACCTTTGGGCTATGCGGATGATGTCGCTACCTGTTGCTTGAGTAAACAAAAATTGGACAGAGCAATGGATATTGTCTATGCCCAAGGGTGTGCTTGGCGCTATGGACTTAACGCCAAAAGAAGTGGGGTTTTAGTCTATGGTGAAAGCGCCTATGAAAATCTAACTCTATATGCAGGACTTTTAAATTAGGGCCTAATAGAGTGGGTGAACGTACTAATTACGATCACGTTGGCATTAGAAACTGTATTTTCCAGGATGATACGTCAGGTATTGTAGAACGTATCTCAAAGGGCAGACGTACCTTTAACTCTATATCTGGTATTGGGATTCGAAAAGGTGGGATCTCGATGGCCACATGCAACATAATTTTCTGGGCAGTGGTAGTCCCTACGACTCTCTATGGATGTGAGCTTTGGATTATGGATGACTTTTGCCTAAACATGATAGAAGATTTCCAAAACTATATAGGGAAAAGAATGCAAAGATTCCATCCTAAGATTCCGAGTACTTGTAGTTTTTATGGCTTAGGCTGGATGAGGCTCGAAAGGATCATCCAGTTAAAGAAGCTCATGTTCATACTCACTATTACTACTAGAGAGAGACAAGTCTTTCAGAGAGATCGAACAGATTGGTGATGGGTCTGGCAGAGTGTTTTTTGAGGGTAATGGTGACCTACTTTTTGCTATTTTAGGCAAGCCTAACGATCGACTTAACGCAAACCAAAATGAAAACATTTGCCTTATGGTGCTCAAATTCGTATCTTCCATATATAGAGTCAATGTTAACTCAAAGAAAGGAATTGGCTAATCTAGCACCACCTTTATACCAACTATTAGTCTCTTAAGGTAACCCGACACCCTTCAGATCTGGACCAGAACCGTATTGAAGCCGTATAGAGATCGCATATAACCGTATGAATTTCGCATTTGACCGTATGAAAACCGTATAGCCACCGTATGAGCGTCTCATACAGATGGGTTCAACCGTATGACAACCGTATGGGATTCTCACTCTACTAATTTACATAATGAATTCGCATATCGAACATGATCAAATGAGATTTTCACTTTCGTACTCGGTCGTGCTCGGCTGTGTTCACAAATTTTCAAGTGGGAAAGGGGCTTAATTCTTTTATGTAATTCTTTAGAGTGCGAACCCAGTAGGATAGTCATACGGTCAAACACGAATGAGAGCGACAGTCATACGGGAGTCATACGAATTTCTCATATATGCCACAACTGAAATCGAGCACGTTTTATTGGGGAGAGACAACGAGAAGTCAGTGCTATCGCTTTAGATCTTACACCACTCAGCATTCACGGAAGGCCCGCAGGTGAAGAGAAG
>OZ012684.1:94223357-94230857 GCA_963942565.1 Maea johnstoni
GCGTATCATTTGAACGTCTCTTTATGATTGAACCATTCAGGGCGCTCATGCTTTTGCATATCTGCCATTACCTGGAATGTTCCCCTTTGGTTGCAAGGATAGAAGTACAACAATACTTGCAATGCACGTATATTAACGTATGCCCGGGTTGTCATGTCAACTTATGTTATCTTTTTGTATTTCATCTCTCAGCAGCAAGACTGGGTATCACTAATAGCGGATAAATAAACGGCATTCCTTCAGCATCAGGTCTACATCTAATTAGTCTCGCTGTATAGCGTCATTTCTTGCCATCTTGTGTAAATTACTGGTATTTGAACCATCAATCGTTTTAGAATTCACACCGTTACCATTTGATCTCCAAAAGAATGTTTCTCTAACGCGAGGTATATATATATATATATATATATGTATGTATGTATGTATGTATGTATGTATGTATGTATGTATGTATGTATGTATGTATGTATGTATGTATGTATGTATGTATGTATGTATGTATGTATGTATGTATGTATGTATGTATGTATGTATGTATATATATATGTATATATATATATATGTATATATATATATATATATATATATATATATATATATATATATATATATATATATATATATATATATATATATATACACACACACATATATTTCCGCCATATCATTGATTAATTTCTTTTCCTTTGAAATCTCTCAAATGAACACGTACTGCAAAAACGGTAAAATCAATTACAAATTGTAAATGTAATTTTCTATCAGAGGTTTCTCTTGTTCCGTTAAGCATTCATTTTTGAAAATGACAAGTCCTATGTTTGCAGACAAGATCACCATAATTTTAACATACTTGTATTGTGTAAAATACAAAAAATGTTGAAGTTGCCAATGATACCAGCTAATGGCTTCATTTCATTGCAAAGGCAACAGAGTGACATTCTTAACAGGTTTAAGAATAAGTTAAATAAGGTCTGCTAATTAAAAAGGCATCTGTATCAGTGTGCTGAATAGCCTAACGCTAGTTTTCATAATTGCGATTCACATTTTTATCAATAAAACTCATTTTGCACTGTGCAACACGTACATGTACCTGTACGCTTCGAATTTTTTTACAAGTAACACTGTAATCTATGAGCTCACGTATTAATAAAATACTTTGTGGCAAACAGTTCATTATAAGAATGTTGTGAATGCGTCTGCCCCAGATGTTTCTCAGAGTTCATGTTTTGGCTATGAGTAGCTAGTTATGGGTATTTAGCCCTAAGCTGTCGTCTGACGTCCTGTTTGGACTATCTGGCAGTGCGTAATGGCCTGCCACTGTGTTTATGTTCAGGTGAGGTCAATATTTCAACTGAAGGGCTACTGATCTGATCTACTTGAAGAGGCGTTGACAGTATTTACACCAGCTTAAGAAAGGTCGGATGGGATACCAAGTCCATGGTCATAACCAAGCCGTATGTGTAAACAGATACTATTTGCTGCATTCTATTATTGAGTGTACATTCGTATCCAGTCGTTTCTGATACATTCACAAATACACATGAATAATACATACATATATAAATACATACATACATGCATACACACATACACAAACACATGTACATACACCGTCAACACGTCTTACTGCTACTCAATGCTTTTTAAAGCCACTCACAACTACGATTATGGCACCCGTTCTTTAAAGACATGACTTGGAGATGAGTCTCGTGGGGAGCGGTGAATTTGACAGCTTTGTACAGGCAATGGATTCCCACATATGTATAATACAGTGTGACATTTAAATGAGGAATTGTTAAACCCAATAGAAATCTAGATTTGGAATTTTATCAATCGTCACCTTTTGGGCCATATTTCGGTTAAAGTGTGACTAGCGAGGAGTAAATAATGCAAAAATATGGCATACTCGCAGAAAACCTCTTAAAGCCCCTAATTAAAGCCCATTCCCCACATGCAAGATCGTGAGTACGACTGAGTACGACGGTGGGATTGTCCTAGAATCGTACTCCGCCGTGTCCAATATGCTAAAGCCCCTTTCCCACTTGAACACGATCTAACACGGCCGTGCGCGATTTTGGGAATCTCACGCGTTCGTGCAACACCGTCTGACACCGTATCACACTCTCATAGCGTTTCGTATTCAACCTCGATCAACCTTCCTTGGCCGTATGACGTTCGTACACGGCCCAAAATCGCACTCTGGTTTTTGAAATGTTCAAAAAAATCTCACGCGGTAGTGCTCGTTCAAAAAATCGCATTGCACCGCATGAGTGCCGTATGAGATTCGCACTTAACCATATGACGATCTCACACGACCGTATGACCGCCTTATATAACTGTATGCGGATTGTGTTCGACCGTGTTCAAGAGCGTGGGAATGGAAGAACACGGTGGTCATACGGTCGTCATACGGTCAGATGCGAAGTTGTGAGATGCTCATACGGCGCTCATACGGTTCTCATACGGTTGTATGAGATTGAATGAGAGGCTCATACGGGTCCTATGCGAACGAAGAGCGGTCTTTTCCAACGAGAGGATATTTTTAGTTATAAAGATAATAAGTGAAAAAGGGCAAATATGACTTGAATACTTGAAAAAAGACATATGAAACATGGGTCGCAGCTAAAGAATACCCACTTCAGGAGAATGTATCGAAAGGGTAGTACAATATATGACAATACTATCATCAAAATCTTGATATTTTAAGTTTCCCTCGCCTCTAAAAACTAATAAGTATCTCCCTGAAAATATCAAATGGTTGATGCCTAAGCAAGATCCTATTGTAATTTGAATGCAGATGGAACGGTATTATGAAGAGTTCTGCCTACAGTTATGTTGGCACAGTTTTTGTATCAATCCAAATCTATTGGATACTGGATATATTTGAAACCCAGGGGGCACTCATATATAAATATATACACACACACATATATATATATATATATATATATATATATATATATATATATATATATATATATATATATATATATATATATTTGTTTTAATTAAAAAGCCAACAAAAAGTCAGATGCTTACTTTGACAGTAGTGCCAAATCAATTATGTAGATTACCTTTGTTAGGTACCTTATAGACATTGATGAGAAAATTCCATTAGAAAAACAAATACATGCAATAGGAGTGGCTTAACAAAATGATATGTTGTATTTATAGAAAGATCCCTATATAAAGGCAATTGTTCTGAATCAATTATGCATAATACCTTACCTTAGATATGCTAATTTCTGCACAAATGCATGGATGGTGACATTATGTAAGTAAACAAGCAATACATGCACCATGCAGTAATGGTTTATAAGATTTTCTCTCTAAGGACCTGATAGATAGTGCATTCGACGTATTATTTATTGGTACTCAATTAAATGTTCTATTAGAATAAGTGCAAGTTGTGCAGTGTTGTGACAAGGACTAAAACCTTAAATAGTAGCCAGAAGGGATGATTACCATCAGCGACGAATATAAATATGTTGAAATATAAGTCATGAAATATTGTTAACCCTTCAATATATAATGCTTAGGCTACTTCCATCTAAAGCACAAGGTTGCAACGATTTTTGAAAACCATCTAAACCATTTCATATTGGTATTCATTGGATAGGTCTCACTGAGTACTAGCCCTTAGATGGGTACCCATTTGCCAGTGTTTTGATGAAAGAAGGTGTGTTTATTATCTGGAAAAAGTCAGCGTTATTATTAAAATAAGGGTGCTTTTTGGGCCAGAAATCGGTGCGTTGGGGGTATTTTTTAATGTTGATAACAAGCGTATGCGCCCCCCTAAATACCCAAGTGTCCCCCCCTGGATTTGAAATGCATCATGCAGGAAATATTGAACTTCTTAATTGTATACATTCATATTGATCCAAACAGTATGATGATTTTTTGAAATGGCCACTGAACAACGGGTTTAAAGTGGATTTAAAACAATTATTTAAACATATTTTACTTACTACTTTCGTATGGGCGCCGTATGGGTGACGCACTGAACCGTACTGCTGTCGTATTCAACCGTGTTTTAATACGACAGAAGGTGTTGCACCGTATTTGTGTCGCACACAACGGTATGGGTGTCGCACACAACCGTATGACCACCGTATGAAACTCGCATTGAAAAAACTTTCTCAACGTGACAAGTACTTTAAATATCAGCGTATTTTAGAACCTTATATTTTCAATTTGAGAGCAGATTTTGAAGATAGTGTGGAAGAGACAGAGTTTTTGGTAATCTTATTGGAATAATACAACAGGTCTCCAATGAACTTCCTCACACTCGGTTTAGAAAAAATCTAAAACCCTATTGGAATAGTAACCTTAGCACACTCAAGTACAAAAAGGTCATGTCATACAGGAGATGGGTGGCAGAAGGCAGGCCCAGAAATTCTGACAACCCTTTCTTCATCGTTTATAAGGCTGATAAAAAGGCTTTTCATGTCGCTATTAAAAGTATATCGAAAGATTACGAGGATAAGGAAGTGTTGGAAGCTGTGAAAAGTGCTGAATTTAACCGAAATTCTTTCTGGAAGCTAGTAAGAACAGCTCGGAAGAATCGCGTTGAAGGGGTCAATGCAGTTAGAAGAGCTGACAAGGTGGTAGTCCATGAACAAGATGAAGTACTTAAAGTTTGGGCTGATCATTTTACAAATATTGGGACGCCAAAAAAGGCTAAAAACTATGATAACGCCCACTTTCTTTCAGTCACAAAAAAGGTAGCTAGTTATAATGTGATGGATGATGGGGATATGTTCTTGGATTCACAGTTCACGCTTGATGAGGTCATAAAAGCTATAAAAACACTGCATCTAGGCAAAGCCCCCGGTTTTGACAATATTATGTCGGAGCATTTAGTGTATGCTGGCCCAGCCTGGCAGACTTGCTTTGTAAACTCTATAACTCTATCATTAATTCCGAGTATATCCCGTCTTGTTTCAGGCGTGGAGTACAGGTCCCTCTTTATAAGGGCAAAGATACTTGTGTATTGGACCCTTACAATTATCGAGGGATAACTTTACTCCCTACTTTTAACAAGCTCTTTGAGATTTTAATATGGCAAAGACTGAAACCTTGGTGGTACGAAAATAGAGTGATCTCTGAACTGCAGGGGGCCTGCAGAGATGGTTTTTCATGTGTTCACACCGCGTTCAATTTATGTGAGACTTTAGCCACATCATTGGAGGCCTCTAGAAATTGTTTTGTGGCCTTCTATGATGTGGCTAAAGCATTCGATACGGTGTGGATAGATGGACTGTTTGTCCAAATGTATGAACTCGGTATTACTGGCAGAATTCGGCGTATTTTATATAGGTGTTATATAAAATGTTGCGTTAAATTAAATGGTGAACACTCTGATTGGTATGAACCTCTATGCGGGATTCATCAGGGTGGTTTTATGTCTTTAATGAAATATACAATTTTTATTAACTCTCTCTTGACCACCCTGAGGAATGCTAATATATGTTGTAAAATATATCGTACTCCAAGCACACCTTTGGGCTATGCGGATGATGTCGCTACCTGTTGCTTGAGTAAACAAAAATTGGACAGAGCAATGGATATTGTCTATGCCCAAGGGTGTGCTTGGCGCTATGGACTTAACGCCAAAAGAAGTGGGGTTTTAGTCTATGGTGAAAGCGCCTATGAAAATCTAACTCTATATGCAGGACTTTTAAATTAGGGCCTAATAGAGTGGGTGAACGTACTAATTATGATCACGTTGGCATTAGAAACTGTATTTTCCAGGATGATACGTCAGGTATTGTAGATCGTATCTCAAAGGGCAGACGTACCTTTAACTCTATATCTGGTATTGGGATTCGAAAAGGTGGGATCTCGATGGCCACATGCAACATAATTTTCTGGGCAGTGGTAGTCCCTACGACTCTCTATGGATGTGAGCTTTGGATTATGGATGACTTTTGCCTAAACATGATAGAAGATTTCCAAAACTATATAGGGAAAAGAATGCAAAGATTCCATCCTAAGATTCCGAGTACTTGTAGTTTTTATGGCTTAGGCTGGATGAGGCTCGAAAGGATCATCCAGTTAAAGAAGCTCATGTTCATACTCACTATTATGAAAATGGATGATGGTGATTTGCCAAAGAGAATCTTCTGTGAAAGAGCAAAATTTTACTTTCTTAACATGCATATTGGGGCGGAAAATAACTATCAGAGTGCTGTTTTTGACCTGCTGAATGTCAGTCTAGTATTCGGCTTGTTAGAAAAGGTTAAGGACATGGTGCTAAATCGTCATATATATGGAAAAAATGTGTGGAAAGAATGGGTCTGGAAGAAGGGTTGGTCTTTAGAAGATCTCTACTGGAAAATTGAGAGACAAATGCACAGGAGCTTAGATCTTTTAAATGATGTCAGCCCGGTTAACAGGTACCTGACATGGTGGATGATCTCTGACAAATACCCAAAACTGATGCGGGACTGTGAAATCCTAGCTAAAATCATTAGTCACGCCAGCATCCTTAAGTGTGATGGCTTTAAGTACAAACGCCTACCAGGTACCCCGCAGATGTGCAGCCTCTGTAACCAGTATGCACCTGAGGACGCACGTCATCTCATTCTTGAGTGTCCCTATTTTGAACTAGAGAGAGACAAGTCTTTCAGAGAGATCGAACAGATTGGTGATGGGTCTGGCAGAGTGTTTTTTGAGGGTAATGGTGACCTACTTTTAGGCAAGCCTAACGATCGACTTAACGCAAACCAAAATGAAAACATTTGCCTTATGGTGCTCAAATTCGTATCTTCCATATATAGAGTCAATGTTAACTCAAAGAAAGGAATTGGCTAATCTAGCACCACCTTTATACCAACTATTAGTCTCTTAAGGTAACCCGACACCCTTCAGATCTGGACCAGAACCGTATTGAAGCCGTATAGAGATCGCATATAACCGTATGAATTTCGCATTTGACCGTATGAAAACCGTATAGCCACCGTATGAGCGTCTCATACAGATGGGTTCAACCGTATGACAACCGTATGGGATTCTCACTCTACTAATTTACATAATGAATTCGCATATCGAACATGATCAAATGAGATTTTCACTTTCGTACTCGGTCGTGCTCGGCTGTGTTCACAAATTTTCAAGTGGGAAAGGGGCTTAATTCTTTTATGTAATTCTTTAGAGTGCGAACCCAGTAGGATAGTCATACGGTCAAACACGAATGAGAGCGACAGTCATACGGGAGTCATACGAATTTCTCATATATGCCACAACTGAAATCGAGCACGTTTTATTGGGGAGAGACAACGAGAAGTCAGTGCTATCGCTTTAGATCTTACACCACTCAGCATTCACGGAAGGCCCGCAGGTGAAGAGAAGAGAGAGGGTTTGGAGTATCATTTTCGTGGGATGAACTAAACATACTACGCTAAATTCCTCACAGAATACTATGCCCATCCTAACGTGAGTAAAGGTGGTGTGGATTTCTAAAACAACACGCACAAAGCCCGGGGAGCATGGGCCTAGTCT
>OZ012684.1:94233357-94290857 GCA_963942565.1 Maea johnstoni
AATGCACGTATATTAACGTATGCCCGGGTTGTCATGTCAACTTATGTTATCTTTTTGTATTTCATCTCTCAGCAGCAAGACTGGGTATCACTAATAGCGGATAAATAAACGGCATTCCTTCAGCATCAGGTCTACATCTAATTAGTCTCGCTGTATAGCGTCATTTCTTGCCATCTTGTGTAAATTACTGGTATTTGAACCATCAATCGTTTTAGAATTCACACCGTTACCATTTGATCTCCAAAAGAATGTTTCTCTAACGCGAGGTATATATATATATATATATATATATATATATATATATATATATATATATATATGTATGTATGTATGTATGTATGTATGTATGTATGTATGTATGTATGTATGTATGTATGTATGTATGTATGTATGTATGTATGTATGTATGTATGTATGTATGTATGTATGTATGTATGTATGTATGTATGTATGTATGTATGTATGTATGTATGTATGTATGTATGTATGTATGTATGTATGTATGTATGTATGTATATATATATGTATGTATATATATATGTATATATATATATATATATATATATATATATATATATATATATATATATATATATATATATACACACACACATATATTTCCGCCATATCATTGATTAATTTCTTTTCCTTTGAAATCTCTCAAATGAACACGTACTGCAAAAACGGTAAAATCAATTACAAATTGTAAATGTAATTTTCTATCAGAGGTTTCTCTTGTTCCGTTAAGCATTCATTTTTGAAAATGACAAGTCCTATGTTTGCAGACAAGATCACCATAATTTTAACATACTTGTATTGTGTAAAATACAAAAAATGTTGAAGTTGCCAATGATACCAGCTAATGGCTTCATTTCATTGCAAAGGCAACAGAGTGACATTCTTAACAGGTTTAAGAATAAGTTAAATAAGGTCTGCTAATTAAAAAGGCATCTGTATCAGTGTGCTGAATAGCCTAACGCTAGTTTTCATAATTGCGATTCACATTTTTATCAATAAAACTCATTTTGCACTGTGCAACACGTACATGTACCTGTACGCTTCGAATTTTTTTACAAGTAACACTGTAATCTATGAGCTCACGTATTAATAAAATACTTTGTGGCAAACAGTTCATTATAAGAATGTTGTGAATGCGTCTGCCCCAGATGTTTCTCAGAGTTCATGTTTTGGCTATGAGTAGCTAGTTATGGGTATTTAGCCCTAAGCTGTCGTCTGACGTCCTGTTTGGACTATTTGGCAGTGCGTAATGGCCTGCCACTGTGTTTATGTTCAGGTGAGGTCAATATCTCAACTGAAGGGCTACTGATCTGATCTACTTGAAGAGGCGTTGACGGTATTTACACCAGCTTAAGAAAGGTCGAATGGGATACCAAGTCCATGCTCATAACCAAGCCGTACGTGTAAACAGATACTATTTGCTGCATTCTATTATTGAGTGTACATTCGTATCCAGTCGTTTCTGATACATTCACACATACACATGAATAATACATACATATATAAATACATACATACATGCATACACACATACACAAACACATGTACATACATACATACATACATACATACATACATAAATACATACATACATACATAAATACATACATATAGACCTACCAAGCTAGCTAGCTGTCTACCTACATACTCACATAGGTACATAGATAGATACATAGATACATAGATACATGCATATATATATATATATATATATATATATATATATATATATATATATATATATATATATATATATATATATATATAAATATAAATATATATATATATATATATATATATATATATATATATATATATATATATATATATATATATATATATATATATATATATATATGTATATATATATAGTCCTACCTACCTAGCCAGCTAGCTAGCTAGCTGCCTTGCCAGCTACCTACCTAGCTACATACCTACCTAGATACCGACTTACCTACCTACCTATCTAAATACAAACATACATAAATACATACAAACATACATTACCCAGCAAGGTTCACACTTTATGGTGTGCAATAGGAGTTGGCACCTCCTGAGGAACCCTTAGCTGGTGTGGCACCCTGCTCGCCTTATATAAGAATGGGGATGTGTGGATCTGTCTATGGATACCCTGCATCTAAAATATCCCTTGCTCCTCTTTGGATGATCTGAAGGCTCTGCTCTTACTCTCCCTCTTTTTCCTCTTTCACCTAGAATAATTACGATTTGTCATTGTTCTTCAACAATGACAAATGAACACTTTTTGCAAATGCCTTATGGCACTAAATGACCTTTGTGTGTCGATGTGCCTTTAAACACTTATTCATTCATTCATTCAGACATACATACATACCATTTATATATTTGGTCTAACATATTTGTTTGTTTTCCTATGCAAAATGGGTAAGGCTTTATTGTAAAATATTATACTTCAAACAAATAAGATTTGTACGGCTCACATATGTATTGGTAGGATGCATATACTTATAGTAATAAACACACCAAAGATGTGACTAATGTATGATTATCAAGATTAATATAGCACCCAATATCATGTACATATGTGAGGTTGAAATAAGAACACTTGGTGATTACAGTGGCTTAAGTCAAAGTGCAGTTTGGAAAAAGGCGCCGCTACGAAATGACTTGCTTGATAGTGACATGACCCAAATCTTATTGTCAGCCAAAATATTTTACAAAATTATAAAACGCTGCAGCATATTTATTGGGACTGTATGATAGCTCTTGACAGCGAGGTAAACATTGGAATCTGCACAAGACAACTGGAATGCAAAGATGAAACCCACGAAAATGCAGACTAAACTGATGATATCTGCACGCCGACTGGCTGTGGAAACTATGATGCTGTTTATCTTAGCTAGGCGACACTGACTCACATACCAGTTCTAAGTAAATACACCTCTGAGGCGCGCTCCTCCTCCTCCTCCTCCTCCTCCTCGCTTATGATTCCTATTCCTGGTAACAAATAGCTGAAGCAATACTAGTAATGGCATGGTGATAGCTCGGTTAGGAATTTAGGTCATTAAGAACTTATAGAGCATGGCGCCCGTATCTTGCAGAACACTATGCCAATTAAACAGCAGGCAGCAGCTGACAAATCTGTACTAGCCTCTGTACGTGAGTTATTACTGCCACAAAGTCCTATTTCCGCCCGTCAGCGGCGCTTAACCAGACAGCACTCAAGCTCCAGGGAAGAGTGTGATGTGTTTCCACGTGACATGCCATCTCTTTAGAGTTTGTATTACCTGGCAATTAGTACTTTTCACACCTTGCCACACTGCATCAATGGTGATGCGTCGCTATCATCCAGGTTCGGAAGGTAATATACGCGAAGACAGGGGCATAATCAAAAGTTACACATACTCAAACATTTTCAGGGATTAAATGTACATACATTCTGAAATTTAGAATTTATTTCATCGTAACTTTCTTTGGCATATTTGGAGATTAGCATTTCTGCTCAGTTTCCTGGAATTCAACCAACTACGCCAAAGTCACTAAGAACTTTCTCACATGCCTGGAGTCGGATGCGAAGTCGGCAAGGGCAGTAGTGAGAGATAGTGAGCGGTCATTTGCAATGCTCTAGACCGCGCTGGTTCGTGGGTCAGCGTCGATACAATATGTGTTCATCGAACTTTTAGATCATAAACAATCAAAAGGTTCTTTTGGATAGGTTTTATCCGCCCCTGAAAAGCTTTAGTATGTACGTAATCGTGTTGTCTTGGAAACTAGATATATACCGCAAAAATGCAGAAAAATGAAAAAAACAAAAACAATACCAGATCTCAAAATCGCTGAAGTCATCTAGATCTAGAGCAATCGCAACCGACATTAACACCACGTAACACTATTTGTTAAGCCAGATGACGAACATTTGAGGTCGGATCCAGTCTTTCCTCAAGTTCCCTATTTACTGCCAATAAAGCGACTCAGTTCTTTCAGACAAGAAACAAATTCATCGATCGTCAATAGGTCACACGTATTTCACAGAAAGATATTTATCAATATATTCCTTGAAGGCATTCCTCCGCTATCTGATAAAGGAGGTACTGGTTATTTGTTGGCTGTTTTGAGGGAGTACAGGAATCAGGGGGTGTCTGACGCAAAGCTCATAAGTCACCGAGAAGACGACATAGATCACGTGCCGCGAATGATTTGTTTACGGTTCACAATCAAAGATCAATAATTCACGATTCTCACAATAATTCACGATTCTCACAAATAATGCACAGAGTATGAATAGAAAAAATACATCTATACTTGTATCTGGGTACGCCATATATAATTCCAATAAGCATCGCCCGTATTAAAATCAATCCCGGCCGCGGCATGTAAGAACGTTGCCAATGACTTGGGCGGTTGAATTAAATTTCCCGGGTTGTCCGGTTTCCGCCACACCTTTCAACTGGCTACTTATGCTTGAAAATGGACGTACATAAACACAACCACAGACTAACGCAGAGGGAATGGCAATAGTCTCAAAGTGCTGTGTTTAGCTATTGTGAGCTGGGCAGTGAGACTCAGGACAATACATATTGAGGTCGAACATATAAACAATTATTTTGAAGATGATTGTGGTGTGCAGTCTTTTTTATTGTTAATTGATCCCGGCAGTGCGCGGAAATATTTGAGCATACGCAGAATATCTTACTACCTTAGCTAAATCATTTGCGGTATGCCACGACTTGTCCTGCGTTTCTACCTCAACGCAAATCTCTTATAAAAAGCTAATGATGATTAATTACAGTTGCAATTAGTTAATGATCAAGTGGCACTCGAAATCAGTATTCCGGGTTTTAACACGGTACCTCTTTCCCGTCAACATAATGGCCGTTGTAAGGGTACACTCAAGCATGAATCATTTAAAGAAGTTTGAGCTACAACGTAATTGAATTGGTGTTGTTTGTCATTGTCATAGAGGATCGACTGAGGATTAAATTCATGATTTAATGCTCCCTTAGTGTCTTAGATTTTACATGGTGGGACGTAAGTAAAAGGAATTGTAAAAGGAGGGATGAATGTTCAGGACGATTTTAATTTCTGGACGTCAACTTATGCTTTTCCTAATTTGGCCAATTCGGGGTTATACATGTAGAGGACGTCAAATAGGGTTTTTTTTTTACAATGGACGCTTTTTCCTCACAAAGGGATGTAAAATGGGGTGATATATGGAATTATAAAAGAATCTACTATTAAGATTTTTCATTTAACTTTTCAAGAAAAAAGATATTCAGCCTCATTACAACATTTGTAACCATGATCAAGTGTTTGGCAATCTTGAGTCATTCTTTATACTAAATGTTATCATTCCTATAACAAAACATATGAATGGACATGAAAAGAAACTCTTTTTTTACCAGACATTCGTTTTATACGTGTAGCATACTTGTTAAGCGCAATTGGCATATTCGGTCATATATATGAAGTTGTCCTGCAATTGCCATGCAGAGTACATGGACAATAAGCAGAATATTTCAGAGTATCAATATGCAGCATATTAAGACCAGTCTTAAGACCGATGTACATGTACAGCTAATGTATATACTTTATTGGTTTGGTCAATGATAGGAGACAGATTTATCTACGCGTAGGAGTGAAGCCATGTCCATGCCTAATAGAAAAAGAGATGCATCTCTCTCCAAACGGTCGTTATCTTTGAATAACCGCCAACCTCAGTGTTTTAATTTTCATATGTGTTGTCACAGTCCCCCTGTTCGTCAAAATACTTGTCTCATACATTGCGTATGGTAATACCTGCATGTCAGATTCAGTAGCAAATGCCCCCATTAAGGACACTCTTCTGAATTGAGTTAAATGGTAATTTGTACATGTATTAAAGACGCAGGAATTTAAGAACTCCATGATAACATAACATGGAGGTGCACTGTGAGTGAGTATCTACTGCCAAATCGAAACGTTTCTTTGCTTCCCATGCTTGCAGTAGATGAAAATGTTTTATGTTATGAACCATTTTGTATTTACATATAATACCATTTCTACTGTTATACAACGAACCTTTGAGAAATGAGTGTTTAAATGTACATACCCAAAGAGAAAATTGTTATTGAAAGAGCCTGTTTGGAAATATGTGGTTTCTATTGATATTTGCCAATTATAAATGTAGAAACCGTTTTGTGGCATTGGTTTCTTAATAACGATCTAAGACACGAACGATTAATTGATTATGTTTGATTATACATGAGCTACGTATTTGGGATATATCCCTGCTTACACATATTATCATCTGGAATATTCCGCAGTGTTTTATCTCATAAATGTGGATGCGCATTGTCATTGTGTACATGTGAATGAAGCTAAACTACTGAAAAAAGTTGGGGTGTTTGTCCTAGCACAATTCATCGCCGATATTTTTGGTACACCTCATGATATTTCGCAACACGTTTTATTGTTTAGTACTAGGCAATTAATGTGTATGTAGATGTTTGCAATGTAATGTCTGGAAGGCCGCTTTGCAATTACCGATAGAGGGTCATCCAGGACCTACACCGCCCACGGGTAATACATATAAATTAGTAATCGCCCACCCCCTCAGTGTACGAGACTACGTGTGAAGCTTTGTTTATTACCAAAGCGAGATTTCTGCTGGCTTTATGGGCATATTTCTCCATAATACAAGTACGCCTTTTGGAATTGAATTTCGATAATCGTAATCCTTTAACTGGCGAGTTGTTATTGTTAGCTAAAGCCAAATGTACACTTTTCCAATTGCAAAAGCACATTTCCGTCATTCTCATAAAGCATGTTTCTCAATGATATGCCATAGTCCATTTAGAATGGAATAGATATAGAATTATATTCATCTTGACCACTCCAGCCTTAATTAGACCTACTCGTGTGACTCAGGCCCGTTTCTTTGATAGCGGCAACACAAGAACTCTAAATCTACCAGGTACCTGGTCCCAGACATCCCCCTCACAAGCATTTAGGTAGAATTAATTTAATTTAAAGACCAATCAGAAAACAGCAAGTGGTTAGACCAGTGGCTATCTTGGCAGACCGCCTACTGTTTTCTAACACCTATAATGCCCACGGGAGAGCAGGTATAAGTGAAAAGCAATACGTTTATTCATATCTCCCGCTTTGAACGATAAGATGTGATGATGCATTCCTAATCTTCCTTCAAAACCGCATCATGTAAATGCAAACACATGAGAAAAATGATTTTTATCACTGCTCCCTTATCTACATTATGCGTAGATATCGGAGAGGCGGAAGTGGTTCTTATCTAATGACCCTAGATTTGCAGAAATAAGTTGACAATTAACATAATTCCAATTCCAGTGTATATGCAAGCTTACGCACATTGCATGGAATTTAAGTTCTTACTTTAAAACCGGTCATTGTTTATCACTTGGTCGACTTTGGCGAATGGTCGTTCGACGGTGCCCGCGCTGTTTCCTAGCTTCGCATTTGCGTATTTTGCGTTTTGGTAAATTGACACATTCGGGTTAGTCTAAGAGTTGGTTATAGAAGTGGTGAGACTGCTAGGTTCTTCCCGGATAGTTTAAAGTGAATTATATTACACTTTGTATGCAGGTCACCCGTAGACGTGTAGTCCACCGGTTGTTTTGTACAGGAATCAAATGTCGTTTATCGTTTACCTGTCTACTTCTTAAACGTAAGATCGTCAGATAATAAATAATTTCTTCGAGGGGTGATAATCTGCACTATCCACCAACAAGACAGGCAATATCTGTGTTGTTATATCGAACATGTTATAGCCCTAACAAGTGATAAAATCATAGGACAGGATCAGTTAGTTGATTTCAATGTGCGGTAGCAGCATTCATTTAATAAACCAGGTTGTTGAATCGGTGCACCGGTGCACCATGTAGTGTAGTTAAAACTATCTTTGTAATCGCCATATCCGTTGAAGAACTCTTGTAACCACCTGATAAATATTTCGGTAGGCTAATATTATAGTTATTTTAGTTAGTTGTCACCTGGCCCACCACAACTTTCAGCCGGTTTGATTAATCAAATGCGGCCGGCCGCCATGGGATAGGTTTGGTTATTGACGGGCAATTATATACCTGCTCGTGCTAATATCACACTCTTTCTGACTGATAGCGTGTGTTATCAAATGACTTCTAATATTATAGGGTGAGGTATAACAATATATATTTAATAACTGCAACACGGCGATGCAAAATAATACATATACAAACTCAAAATAAGTTGAAATGACAAACAGAATGAACACATTGGAAACACCGTTTAAGCTACAATGAAATAAATTTTAAGTCTAGACGTAAATGCGGCTAGGTTTCCTCTAGAGTGCAAAAGTTACATCAGATACAGGATAGATCAATGAACTTACAGGTGTCTGATTAAATCCTGCGCAATTAGAGTTAACAAGAGTGGGCGATTCAATTATACCCAAATGACACGTCTCTCAAACGCTTGCTGCATGTAGAATTTGATTCGTGCAATTTGTCCACAGCCTATCAGTTACAAATGAACATAATTACTGAAACACGACTGTAGACGAGAGAGCAGGAGGACTTCTTACCGTGATTCGTGAAAGCAATACCAAATTGTCCAACTTTAATTGCAATGCATTGACGTCAACACGCCATAATTAAAGGTGCTAATCAATGTAGAACGCCTTAAAGGAGATTCGCCAATTGCATCTAGTGTACTATGGAATGGCCAAACGTTTTCAAAGCTAAACATAAATTTCAATGCAGTAAATATGTTAATAGTCAAAAACGTATGGAGAAGCTGCGTGTTTAGAGTAGGGATCACTTTAACCCGTTTTAGTTCGACGGACTAACCACAGGGTACCAACTAAAATATGGAAAATAAACCTCATACGAAGAGGTCAATCAGTGCAACACCCCGAAATGTCTGTCATGCAGATTACGTTTTAAATCTTCACTTTTCTGTGCTACGGAATAAATATGATAGTATAATACCGTGTTAATTTTACACATGTAAAGTAATGAGCTCTGAGCATGCATATGCCGTGGATCCGCAGTTTAATTGCTAATATAATGTATTGATGTTGAAGACACGCAATCATGTCAACGCGTTGTATGATACTAGCATAAGGATAATATATCCAGACATGTATGTATGTATGTATGTAGTTTATGGTCCGCAGTTTAATAGGTGCGGATTCCAGGGGTGCGCAAAGTACGCGTTAATTAAACTACCACAATACATTATCAACACGGTATTACATGTAGGTATTCAACAACTAACCATAAACTAATATCCTATTCCTCAAAATGCTACTGCTCATATCATGCCGTATATATTCATTACATATAGGTACGACGCAATTTCGAAAGGGCATAGCAGCGTTCCATGGATATATAGTACAAATAATCTCCATTCCGTTTGTACAGACATATAAGAAATTCGTCAAACTCGAATTCAAAATACGTGTACAGCATAGTTAAAAATACATGTACAGACATAGTTATTGTACCACATTAACAATTATTTTCCCTTTTACGTTCAGCAACATCACTTCTAATTCAGTGGGTTTGATCAATATTCCATCCTTTTAATTACTAGTCCATTATTCTAGTCCCTATGGAACATAAGGACAAGTTAGGTACAATACCCATAGATAATTAATACTATCTGTGTAGGGGCTATGGGCTAAATTTGCGATGCTCGCTAATACATAAGGGACTGGGACAAATGACTATGTTTCTTAATCCTTAATTCACTTGCCCTATCACCCACCCATAGGGCACCGTCTCTGGTCGTATTACAACAAGCATAGCGTCTAATAGCAATTGGTCTCAGTGGGATCTTCACTCGACGTGTATCTCTGACAGAGCAATTTGCCAATGAGATAAGCTGGTCCAACCTTAAGCCAGACGGGACACTATGTATGAGTATAACATGGCTGGTGTGTTTCCTAACGTTCGTTGTAAAATGACTGAAAATGACTTCAAAACAACGCTATGATATCATAATATAGATATAACCTAGCAGTTCATGTTCGTGTCCTGTCTGCCTTGAGAAGGGCTCTTCGAAACATCAGCCCTCGGCTCGAGAGTTTAGCTTTGCTTTTCACCGGACATTCATGATTGAATACACAGCATATACTGCTCCACTAGGATCTATCCCTATTCTCAAGCGAGAATTCATGCAAGCTCTGCCTCTAGCGGGACATGTCCAAACGAACAGTCGTTGGTCATTCCAACATTCGCTGCAGATCAGGGGACGTCCAATTAAACCTGGGTTAATTGCCTTATAGCATTTTTAGTCCGAGTTGTCGTCAGTATGCAACTGCTCACAATACTACCACAGACAACTCAAACCAGGATTGGATTCGCCCTCAGGCATATGGGGAAGTTCTCAGTAAGTTTGGTTGAGTCAGTGATTTTTTGCCGCTACTTTTCTACCTCCATAATTATGGCAGAGAAATTGAAGATAAATGAAATTCCCAATTATTAAATATATGCATTCATTTATCTAATTTTTCGGCACAGAACCTTGTTTTTTCCTTGTTATCACAACCTACAAGGTCAATGGCATATACATGTTTACGTTATCTAATACGAGCAATGCAGCCAAATGGTTTCCATACTAGTATATGATCATGTGCCTCTGCGTGAAGCCTGTGATGCAGTTGAAACAAATACGATACTACATCGTTCCTAGGAAGCACAAGTTGGATATGAGAGGCTTTTCAACAAATAAGCACCGCATTCCAAACTCTATCATATCTAGCATAGCATCCCTGGCATGTGATTACAAATTCTAATCAGAAATGATTTTACTTATAAACACGTGTACATGAAGATGGCACTCTGGCTTATCTATATCAGAACTACCAGTTGTTTCCTCATGGTCTTGTATTCCAAATTGAAGGTCATTGGATACCATCCTTGATTTATTGTCGGAGCTGCCCCAATAGCCGAGTCGACATTTCACTCCGATTGGTCTGCTGACTGCTTCTCACTATTGCAAAAGACGCCGTTTTCAAATCCAGCTCAGGGTATACGAGAAATTAATTTGTCAGTTACCAGGGTTGAATTGGGGCTTTCCCCCGCTACACTGACAATCTCTGTAATTCAGCTTATTGTCACAAATAGGCGATGAGGGAAATTTCAACTCAAAGTTCTCATACTTCAACAAGTAAAGTTCCTGCAAAAGCTTATCTTTAAACGTGAATTGTCATTGTACCCAGGGTTTAGTATAAGAAATAGTGCGTAGATCGTCGCAGGAATTTAATGGCAATTTTCCAGCATCACTCTACGCTTTATTACCGAGGGTCTAGAGGTGACACGTAGCCTCGAGAGTTAGCGCAACTCTCACTGAACCCATTTGGTGGAAACTACTTAAAGGCAGTGAACGCCATATTATTCAGGAAGCCACTGACACTCTCACGCTGTTCAGGCATTAAGGGAAGTGTACCTTACGTGATGTATACATATCTGTTGAAAATATGTTTTGAAGGAATTTTTATTTCCATACCAGTGTTTCAAACCGAAATAATTAGAATTATATTATTGTTGAGAAATATACTTGTGGTTAACAATTACAACTTATGTCGAAATGCTGTGAGCAAATTGTGTAACAAATACAATACTATGTAACTCTTAAACTATCAAGCAAGAACTTGCACCCCTCACCTACGTAGCCATATCAAAAGAACCGGTTAACTGATGAAGATCGCTGTGGTTACGCTGGCAGGCTGGTGGTATTGGTTCCTTAAGGTGGATTCCCACGCTCAAAAGAAAGCATGTGAAAACGTGTAAATATTTCCACTGAGGCCTTAAATATCAACTCTACAATCGTGCATTATGTGATTACCAGGTAGCATCAGTCAGGGTAGTTGATAGTTAGATACCATTCTTCAAATACTCCTTTTAACACTTTGCTCAATATATATATATATATATATATATATATATAAATATATATATATATATATATATATATATATATATATATATATATATATATATATATATATATATATATATATATATATATACATACATACATACATACATACATACATACATACATACATACATACATACATACATACATACATACATACATACATACATACATACATACATACATACATACATACATACATACATACATACATACATACATACATACATACATACATACATACATACATACATACATACATACATACATACATACATACATACATACATACATACATACATACATACATACATACATACATACATACATACATACATACATACATACATACATACATATATATATATATATATATATATATATATATATATATATATATATATATATATATATATATATATATATTTGGCAGTGAACTGAGCGACAGCAATGAGTCATGAGGTCGGTGAAATGACCTTCATAAGGCTTCCAGTCTATCACCAGCGATCCCCACTGATAGGCAACGTTTATATTGGTCAGATATGCCATATTAAACGGCCGCCTTTTAATAGTCTGAAAGCGACCCAAGTCATTTGTCACCGCCCTACCAGGGAAAGTGGATACCCTTTGATCTTCCCCAGGTGCCAATCACAGCCTGCTCGACTGTGACGGGAAGAAGATTACGTCACGGGCCAGAGTGGTAAAACGACCGAGGCGGAACGAAATGTCTCGTGCGCTAAGTGATGAAGTCGGGAGTCGTATCCTCGTAACGGTAACTGCAGAGGCCCACCTCCCAATTTAGCCTCCATGTCCAACCTGACGTAAATTCCTGGTAGCCTCCTCTGCTATGATGTTTCGAGTCATGTAAGATTAGCAACTGTGTTTCGTGCTGCCCACTGCGCTATTAGAGTATACTCCTTTGGCGTGATGGAAAGGAGATCAGGATGTGATTGGTAGTGAGTTGTAATAGGTGTATCGACGGGCTGGAGAGTGATAAGAAAACTAGTGACTGCTCAATTATTACTCAATCCTGAGTGATAGCAATTTTCTAGGACTGACTGTTCATCCATGATATATGCATTCTTTTTTATAAATAATTAATCATAAATCCGTGTTTGATTTTGAGTATATATGTTTAACTTTATTATATTACAATTGTACACGTGTACACTTCAAAAGCTGCAAAAGGTACGATTTGTCATACAATTACAAGTTTGCTACATGCATACACTACGTAGGTTGGAGGATATTTCCTATTAAATACGGTCTCGATAACATTTTCTTTTTCGGTAGCCGTGTTATGCCAGAGCTAATGTCAACATTGAAACAGGGCTTTTGGAGAGATTTTTCTTTAGCTCACCAACATGTTTACGACAAATATTCTCCACAATCCATAAACGAGCAAATGATTGAATAAATTGGAACATTGGCAACATTCACAGAGGATATATATATATATATATATATATATATATATATATATATATATATATATATATATATATATATATATATATATATATATATATATATATATATGTGTGTGTGTGTGTGTGTGTATCAATGGTTCGAGAACGGTGTCTCATACTAAAGAGATTTCTTAGACGCAGAGTTGAAAGTTATCTCAAGACAAGATTTTACAAAAAAACATCTTGTTAAGTGTGATTTCCTGCTTTTTGAAACAATAAGATACATACTCCAAAACTAATTGATGAACTCCCCGAAGAAACCCGCAATGATGAGACCTCACTTACCATTGATACTTAACGAAATGTTCCAATAAAGGTTGCAAGAGCCTATGTGACAAAAATCCAACATTCACTACATGCATAGATTAATGTATTAATAACAATGCTTTTACCACAGTAACTATCCCCTTAATTCTGTGCCTTTGCCATAATTAAATCAAATAACAAATCGAAATAATTCTTTTTAATTCTTAATACGATACAAAATAGTAGTATAGTATAGTATTTTATTGACCATCTCTGTTTTCTTTTGTTTTTTATAGTATAGAATAGAAATATAATTCATAACTTTTTAAGTTCTTACTATTGAATATAGCGGAGAAAGACGTGTAAAGCAGCACCCAATCCAGCATATTATAGGAAAAGTATTAGAGATATGTTTAAAGCAAAATTATCATGACCTAATTGTAATAAGAGGAACAAAGTACGTCAAATTTGCCCATAAGTATGGGAGAAGTTCAGCAACAAGTCCGGCGTCGACGAGATTGCTTCCCTGAACGCGTCACCAGGGTAAACAAACTCCTGATTGGTCAATCAAGAGTGCACGTCACAAACGTGACGTCATATATCAATAAAAAGCGCGTGCAGGCAAGAAAGCTGTAATAAGCTTTGCGTGTCCGAAACAATGACATGCAATCTAATAATTACAAACCAATGTTGACAGTGGCAAATGGCGGTGAACGAGTTTGGGTTAATACAACTTAGGGAAGTTGTTTGTTTGGCCAACACAAAGAAAACACGGGCATTTGGTTGATTTAATTTAATGCAGCACGGGACTATTGTTTGCTGACAGACACAAACACTACAGGCATTAAGTAAAATGAAAAATAGAGAGAAAAGTAGTTTGTTTTAGGTTCGTATTATGTTATCAGGATAAATAGTAGTATATTTTGTGAGAAAATACTGCAACGTTAAAAAGAGATAAAAAATGTTGGTGAAAATATAATTGATCTCAGTTAATGGAATGTACAGGAAGGGCACTTACTTTCTTGACGGACACTAACAACAGCACATATACTAGGTTGTGTGATGCATAAGTAAAACAGCAATTCGATTCATATGTACGCATTATTATAAAGATTAACAGTGATATATTTTGCGTGAAAATACTTTAATATAAAAAAGAAATACTACCCGCCAGTGACAGTGTAATATTGGTCTGGAGTAATGCAACACATAGCTAGGTCTCTTGCTTGCTTGACTAACAAAAACAACAGCACGTAGGACTATGATTTAGGAGAAAAGCAATCTGATACGAATATGATAAATGTGCCCTTTGTATTTGCAAATTTGATTTATCATTATCAGTGCATGATTTGTGCTAGACGCTCACCCACACTTCTGTTAGCACAGTAGTAAATCATATATTTTGTATCCGTGTGTGTATAGTGTGCTGTTTCTCCTGCCAGCCGCTACTAATACCATGCTGAATATTTCACTCTGCCAATTACCTATGCCATTACCACTGCTGGCAATACTACTTAAAGTAATCAAAACATATGTGACTACATGCTAAAGGTGGGAAGGAAAAACCCCTGACAGATTGCGGGATTAACAGTAATCCCATTTCCCTAAGGTAGTAAGATTAGTCATAGTTTACGCGCCGAGTAAGGATTCGCCTGTTGGTGGCTTTCAACAGTGTCCTGAAGCTTGCGTGAGTAGAGGATATTGATGATACTCACATGACAAATAAAACCGTCAATTTTCAAGCCAGTTAGTGCTACATAAACCATATGGTTCAATGTATTAATTCATGATAATGGAATGAAGTTTCTAGCGATAAGTGAACTTAATAGCAAGTCATCCACCTTTTGAATTTTGTTTTGTCGTCACTTTTTTGTCCTATTAGGGTCAGTATTGACTATTTAGTCATTCCTGGCAGAGAAAAGGAATTTATTGCTGGTAACATTCTCACAAGTTCTTCCTGACATTGCAAATACATATAGAGAGCAAGAAGCCATCATACGGATTATGTTCTGCATAGAGTTACCAGCATACACATAGCATTCACGCGTTTGTAATTGACATGAGTTCAATATTTTGAAAGTAGAGGACTTTCTGTATTACTTTGACATATTTTGCAAATATATTGATGTAAATGTGATCCCTTTGCTAACGATAACGTCAAGTTCTTTAAGTCAATGTGTTTTATGATTGTATGATATTTAACTTGCAATCGATAGGTATAAGAGTAGGAAATGATGGTGGTGAAAGAATCCGCTTTTAAAGCCGTGCACTACGCTAACACTTTATTCACATCAAACGTCACGGGAATTGGAACGTCTGCTAATGGGCTCAACCATTCCCATTGGCGAATCTAAAAATTACGAAATCTACAATGGTGCATTTAAGAAAAGCACACGGAGATGGAGAGCGACTACAGATTGAATCACGCACAATTACAGTTTCTTTGACAGGAAGTCCCTGGCCGCCGTCGGTGTAGAGTCAGCCGCAGACAGCGCCACTAAGGCAGTCTGATTGAAGCTATCTATCACGCGTCTAGGAGCGCCTTCACGCCTTTAAATATACGTTAACGCAAGACAAATGGGAAAGGGGCAAAAGAAAACCCCAGTTCAGGCAACGAATACGTAGTTTATTGACCATTGACCTTATCAGACTGAATTGGAAAGAGATTTACACTTGAATAAGTATATATTTGCCATCTCTTACGAAATTTAGACCCAGGTATACTTAATTTAAGAAAGGAACGAAACATGACCTGATGTAAGGAACCAGACGTAAATACAGTACACATAGGGACCTACTTCACTTACATACATTCTTACACTTGCATTCGTGCATACGTATATACATATATACTTACGCGTGCGTTTTCAATGTGTTCATAGACCTCAACAGCCATTCAGAAGAGCTCCACTTAATTCATGGTTATTGGCATATTTTGGGCATTGTATTGGCATTGAACTACTTACGTAAATATACTATTATAGGCTTCATATTGGATTTTTTGAAAGTGCTTGCGACGTCACGCATTGCCATAAGCACTAAATTTTATGATATTCACTAAACCAAAGTAAATTAAGACTACTCGCCATTCTCAAGAATAACCATCTAACATTACAAAAGTGTCGTTCCTATACTTTTCGGTTAATATGTAGGGCCTGGGAGGTTGGTTTTAGAGTTTGTGAGTGTCGGTCCACTCTTTTGAACAGATGGAAAACACATGGTCATTTCACTAACAACTATTTCCTGGTTTATGTCTTCAGGGAACGTCTATTTATTTCGGATTCCTAGGGGGTACTCCCCGCAACAAATCCTGCCACAGCCAACGCAGCGAGCGGCAAATCTCTCGGACCCCGCTATTGGCAAGACATTTTTCAATGCAAGCTCTGCGGGTCCCTTGACGCTCTCCCCTCGTCGCGATGGTGTCTTTGTGCACTCTCGGCCTTTCTAAGGAGACGCGGTCCAGGGATGGCGGACTGCAACCTTAGCTTATAGAGACTCATGGGCTTGACATTTAGCGTAGGGATACGGCCGCTAGCCAAGCATGGTTATCATTGAGCCTAGTTGCATTTTCATTGCACTTTCTCAAGCTAATACATCACGTTAGCGACTCAATGAAAGCGGCTCCGTTTGCCATTGAAGGCGAGAATAGAGTTCAGGGAGAAAGGTCGGTGGCAGCCATGGCTCTGATTACATTTTAAATGGTTTGGTTTGTACCTGAAATAGCGAGGAATGTGCTCTGATTATCATACCTCGGTGAGTGTTATGTTGCTTTTATGTGATGGTTCTCCAAAACCAAGCACACAAGAGGCGTTATCATTTCGTTTAGAAGAAAAAAATAACCGGACATCTTTCTGTTATATTTTTCATGTATAAGTAGTTTTGTATATGCATATAGTTAACAACACACACTACTAGTGACGTACAATACAAACAATAAAGACCCTTACAAATTAACCTTATTATTTCATTTTTGAATAAATCATGTCCTCCTGTACAAACATTTATATATCTTCGTAAATTCCAATTTATTAAATCAGATAATTTGCATGCCCAAATAGAGAAGACATACCACTGTTTGGAGATAGGTTCGGATGTCAGTAAAAATATGAAACATTTTTGGCATTGACTTTTCCTTTAGAAGCACCTATTCTGCATGGTGAGCCTAAATCGCTAATGAATACTTGCTGATGGTCGACGAAAACGACAGATTCAAAGAAAAACTATTGTACCCCATTCCTCTGCTGCAAAATACAACACAATACAATACAATACACCTCAAGCATGCCTCGGGCAAGATCTGAACCCTGGCAGTAGTGATAGTTAGCGAGCAGCCAGTTATAATGCCCCACACCACCCAACAACTGGGGCAAACCCTTGTTACATAAACTTATTGTCGCTTTCAGCAATTTAAGTCATATCGTGACGAGGTATAAACTGAGAACCAGGAAGTAATTGCCTAACATTTACTAATAGTGCAAAGGGGATTCACAGCGAGACCTTAAAGACGCCTTACGTTTGTACAGCGACCATACCAACCCACTAATGAGTCCATAATAACCTACCTTGCGGTGAGTGTGTCGGCATACAAGTACAATGCGTTTCACATGACATTTCACCGCACGCCATTAACAGTGATCATGCTGATATTCGTCTCGCCGCCATGGTGCTTCCTACCGGGTCAAGTTATTTTCCGCAAATTAATTTTTCTCTAATATGAGGAACGGACTAATGAGCGAAACCCCCTGACCTTAAAAGACGCAGTATCACGTTCCTGCTCTGGAGGGCAATCTTACCCACTAAAAATAGGACGAGTCGTGACCAAATAGGAGTTTTCGTGCAGCATGCTGTGGACTAGTAGAAGTGGCAGGCGGTAGGTCGCACGTCTGATAGGTGCCGCATTTCACCTCCATCAGCCCGCTGTGCAATAAAACAAAAGGAATCAGGGCATTCGCTGACAACTGACTCGAGGATAATGCGCATTCCTGAAGACCAGGGTCATGTCAGTTATGTAATTGACTGATGGTGTACGTGGTTTCTACGCTATAGTTATGATTTTATATACTACAACAGTGTAATATGCGTAACAGGATGAAAATATAATTTCTTAATTCCATGAAATTCGTTTTCTCTTTAATACTTAATATAATGCAAATACATACTTCAGTGAGATATAAGCTATTCTATTTTGACTTCAATTATCAATTCTGATCAGTGCAAAAAGTCACGAAATCCTTCGTAAATATGTACCTTATGTGACTTAAATACGAATCCTTATCGCATACGTGCACAAAGGGTTGACAAGTTGTTGAAGGGTTGGCAAGTACTCAGCAAAAAAAAAACTTTTCATCTAACTATTTCATCTCAATATTGTCATTATTTCATTATATTTCATATCCCGTTATTTTAGTATAACATGTATGTACCTGGTGGAGAATATCGTATGTTGGATAGCATGGTATGGTATGCATTTTTGGCATTTCTAGCAACTTTAATTAGCTTAACAAAACACTCAGTTTCGATTCTGACCCTAAATTCGTGAGCGAATGAGATGACTTTCTTACTCATATTTGTTTGTGAAACAGTAATAGACTGGACTAGGAAATTCCCGTATGATTTACCATCAACCACCATCCCCGTTTATAAATTCGATTAAAAGATCATGTGGAAGTATTGATTATGTATATTTTACATTTAGTTAATGGAGGTATTATTAATTAATTTACACAGGCGCGTTAGGAATATCAATACAAGGGCTACATGCGCCTCGAATTGATTACTGATACATGTAAATGATTCTATGGATTACATTCCTGTGAATAACAAATCAAACGATTCTCAACGAGTATCTGAGTACAGTACTCTAGCGTCGTCAATAATTCATTAAGACGGAAATGATATCCTATGTATGATGGGTTTTTAGGATCAACTCTGATCCAGTATATGATCCTTCCACTCATTAACGACTCGATGGAATAGATAAACCTAACAACAACACGGTGAGATATGGGATTGAGGTCAAAGGTTAGCATTGCATAGCAGTGCAGTGCCTGGGAAAACACCTTCCTTCCTAATCCCCCAGATGATGGCAGCCCAGCAGAGTAATTACACCGAGATGATCGATTACTCACAATCATAAACGTGTCAACTGAGTGTTTCTTCACTGGCCAGTTGGGAAAATGGACCCAAAGTAAGCACCTGGTCGGAAGGATACTGGGATCATAGGCACCCAAGGCTAAGGCATTTAGATAACATTAACACTTAACTTATGCTGATGCTGGCTTATTTGGCCAACATAAATGATGCAAAAAAACTGTAAAATGACTGAAACCCTGGTACTCATCTGATACTACTCAGCTAAATCTATCCAATAAATACCAACATGACAGGGATTAGATGGGTTTCAAAAATCTTTGCATCCTTGTTCTTCGGACTTTGTATCCTACCAGGTTAATGATACTTGTTGCATAATGCATTAAGTACAGCAGTGGAAGGGTTAAGCGTGTTCCTGCCTGAAACGTCGACCACGATTGCCAGGTGACATGGCTCAGGGGAAACTCACTTAGATCTATGTCTTAAATTGTATCCTACCAGGTCAATGATACTTGTTGCATAATGCATTTCCACGACCGACTGCTCTGACAAATTTCCTGAAAGAAGCTGCTACATGTGCAGGTATAAATGAACCATTCGATCTAGAATTTTCCAAATGTTTAGAGGTGAAAAGAGATAATCACAGATAAATCTAATTAGGTTCACTAACTTTCACTATTTTCAAAATTACAACAGATCATAGGATCCCACATGCATACATATCCGTTCAATATAGTTTACATATACATATAGATATACAAATCAATACATATATATATATATATATATATATATATATATATATATATATATATATATATATATATATATATATATATGTGTGTGTGTGTATATATATACAAACAGACATACATACATTCATATATACATTACATACATATATACATACATACATACAGACTTACATACATAACATGTATGCATACATACATACATACATGCATACATACATACATACATACATAACATGTATGCATACATACATACATACATACATACATACATACATACATACATACATACATAAATACATACACACACATACATACATACATACATAACATGTATGCATACATACATACATACATACATGCACGCGAAGCCCAATCAATCTGTTCATATGCTCTTTTTCCTATAAACCCTACGCTGCATTGGTCGAAGGAGATGATTAAAGGACATAGTGAGGCCGTTTACATTGACCTGATTTTAATCATAAATCTAACCTGCCTTTCCCTTCCCATAAATATACACCACGTCCCAATGCTAATTGGTTTGATGACACCTCGTGAGGGCACAGCCTTCCATTATGGAAAGCGGCTATAATAGATAATACCTTTTATCTTCCTAAATCAGATTGCTGCATATAAAGGGACCCATTTCACATGGCTATCCCAGCTGCAACTCATCGTAAATATTGCACTAGTCAAATACAAGGTCACAAAACAAAGGCATATCTCGGCATATCCCTTTTCACCTTTTAACCTAGATTAATTAGGCATTTTGATAATATATACATATGTATATATATATATATATATATATATATATATATATATATATATATATATATATATATATATATATATATATATATATATATATATATATATATTTATATATATATGTATATATATATATATATATATATATATATATATATATATATATATATATATATATATATATATATATATATATTTATATATAAACTAATTTCATTAAGTACACTGCATGCATTATTGAACACATTATTTAGGAACGGGTGCGTGCTTCAAATTCAAAGATCTATGATATTAAATATATGACATAAGTCCTCAATTCAACCTGCAGGTAATAAGAAAGGTCATCACCGTTTGCTATTTTATTACGAAATCGTTGGGCTAAGCAATAAAAGTGTTCCATCTCCCTCTCATCGCATATTGGGTAATATCTGAAGGAGCCTTAGCATGTATGCTCCTTACTCCCAGCAGGCAGGAGTAGGATATTCCAGGAAAATCTACTCGCTCCTTGCAAAGGTCTAGTGCATATTGGTCCTCGCCACATGGTTGTTGGTAGTGGGTCGTTTACGGAAATGCCAGCATTTAAGCTTAAGGAGAGGCAGTAGTTACAGGCCTAGTACAATGAGATTGGCCAATGACCCTTCATGGAAACAATTTAGAACATTGCAATGACTCTGAGTCTAGGTGGTAGCAGTGCTTTGCATGAAACGCACATATATAGTGAAGATATGGGACAGCAAGGGAATTGGCTGAGCTGTTTCCGTGAAGCAATGGGCTCGCTGCCTAATGGGACACTTCCTGCCTCCGCACGTCATCTAACACAACAAGCGCCTTTATACATGCTGCATCCAATCCCCTAGCGGCTATAAGAAACAGTGGTAAAGGTCAGACTAACAGATGTAGTGTTTGACAATAAAACAACTATACGAACAGTGCATGTATTAAAAGGTATACGAATGTGTGGAAAGCACACACTGTGCCATGTGTCACTGGATTATTTAAAAGTCCTGATGAGCATATTTAGTATTTTTCCTTGCAAATCACGGTTATTTGTATGGTGCATTCTTCCAGGCTGTTATTTACCATACATGCGCATAAATACATATGCATCCCCCACACTCCAACAATACTGACACACACTCACGCACACACTCACGCACACACACACGCACATCGAAAGAGTGAGGGTTTCTATACATTAGTGTTTATGCCAGGAAAGCTCTGAGAGATGGACTTTGTCGCAAACTAGTATGTCCTCATAATGCATCAGTGGTCTGCCTAGCTTCCGGCTATCTGTGGGATCAGGCTGATAAAAGCCTTCAGACTACTTCCTCATATCTCATCACCAGGGCGAGCTATGGCCCGGCTTATGAGCTGCGGCAGAAATAGTTCTTAGTTATGACTGTATATACTGTAACGTGTATCCTTGGACTAATTGTCGCAATTCCAAAAAGGCAGTTTGGTAAGGCTGAAAAGGCTTATGCACATACTGTACTATCACCTGACTGATCAAAGCTAGACTGACCGTTATTCCCTCTTTTTGCTACAAAGGTTTCGTGTTTGACATCCAAACTTGGCAAATATCTTAGGCGCATTAAGTCATTTATGTATAACATACTTTTTGGCACAACTTCGAAAAGTGTTGATTTTCCTCATTAGGTCTTCAAAGGTTTTCAAATTAAAATGTTTTTTATTGACTTGCATTTCCAACTGAACCACGGAGAGTACAGAGTAGAGTGTTTCAATATATTCACGTAATGGGGCTATCTTCACTTCTGACTTTAGACTTCTGAAATCTACAATATAACAATAGGTTTTACTATTGTGATTGTACACATGTTAGTAAATGTTCACATGGAGAAAAATGAATAAGATAAAAGTACAAAAAATGCTGTATTCATTGACACCATCAAGTGGATCTTGTAGAAATTGCAACTCACAATCACCTTATGTACAATAGTCATTACCATTAGATAATGCATTTCATCAAGTATATGTTTTTCAGAAAATTATCATTGAAATTGTCAGCCGTTCTTTGGATTTGTAGGCATGAATGGTCAAATATGAGGGTTGGCATGAACTATGATCTATACTACTATGACATTGTACCTCGTTCATTACAGAAGCTGCCTACCCTTTTCTCAAACACATTGCAGATGTATATCTCTGGAGACCTTTAGTGAGCTGCCATGCTATTCAAATTACCTGCACTACACGTATAAACATAATGCTTTGATTGTATATGTATACGCACAAGGCGAGGGACAGCCGGCTCAACTTCATTCCCTTAAAGATTTGAGGTCAGCGCACTCTGGTATTGCATCTGTTCACAACTGAGTGCCTACTGGTCTGTGCTCATTCATCCTTACTCAAATCCATTTAACATTGACAAAGGATTTTAAATTGTGGGGTGGAATTTTGCTTATCGTCATAATTCGAGCAGGTTTAGGTTTTACCATACTTATCCATGTAAGGGCATCAAAGGAATATACCAGATTTATCACGAGTCACTGGTGACTTCCACAAATACCTATTTCGAGGGTCGAATGCAGGAGCTGTAAAACAACATAGGAAATAAATAACAGACTCATACTGACTCACTGGCCGCTACCAGTAATACCCTTACCAGGAGTTGGAAGCAGGAACCCCTCCAACAAGACACAAAACAAGAAGTTTACCACCATACCGCTTGGCCGTGGGAAGAGCCTTTTTGCGGTGACAGTATTTCGAAATTCCATGGCGAGCATTGACATGTACTCGACATTTTATCATTCTTGGAAAGTTTAAAGTGAAACAGATGCACGTCTGCTTAAAAGGGTACAACTGTTCCGACACATGCCAGCACCAGGGCCCCTAAGTATAAAGCTCTTATGTTCTGCTTGCGATGTGCTTGTGGTTTGGAGTCCATTGTTCTCCCTTTGTATTCCTAACCACAAGCACATCGCAAGCACTACATACAGTTTTATATTTAGGGCCGCAGCTTCATACCTGTGGGCAGTGTCTAATAACACCTTGTTATTGTTGTTAGCGTCACGCAGATATGCTGCGAGCTGTTAGCTTTTTCATTGTGGAGAATGCAGTGCCCGACATTTAACTTATTCTTAACAATGCCTTCAGCAGCTACTAGATGTACACTGCCAACCACAGTCGAGAGATGTCATGTTACAAACATACTGGTCTATCCAACATGTTGATTTGGAGTTTTGTTTATCCCCACATTGTCTGCCTTATCGAGGCTAAATTGTGGCTTGCCAGTTCCGAATGAGGGGAAGGGCACACGAGGAAACCCTTAAAACTACCCATAAGGCATTCACTCGCTTATCCCGACCTCGTGTTGTAATAAGAAATAGGGTACTATGGATATACGTTACTAATCAAGCAGAGAACTGTATTGCCACACTGCTCGCACTGCCTCTGACACCACTGTTTGTTGCCAGTGACTTGTGGCCAGGCAGCAGCAGCTCTCCTCCACCATAGGTAACTGGACAGTCAAAATTACCCCTCTAGCCGCAATCAAAGTGACGGAAAATCATTATTTCATTAAGATATTTCGCAACCGAATAAGAGAGTTTCTTAAACAGTTCTCTAATGTCACCAATCTAGTAGGTAAACATACATAGAAGCTTGGTTCAGCAGAATGCTGCATGCTTGTCACATTAACCTCATCAGGTCAGCATGCCATGGTCTTGTAAACAGACTGCTGCCTATCAGGAAAGGCTTCTAAAGTTATGCAAGAGCTGTGTATTTTGCCCGCAGGCAAAATGATACTTTCCCAGTCGTCAATCAGCTCCAACAGACGCAATTCGTTACAATGCAAGCAAATGGCCATGACACCATGTGTTATCATTAATGCACACACACACAAACACATACATACAAAGGTACGTACATACATACATACATATGTATATACTAGTATATAATATATATATATATATATATATATATATATATATATATATATATATATATATATATATATATATATATATATATATATATAAATATATATATATATATATATATATTGTATTTTTACCATCTGTATGTGTGTGCATTCACCTGACATTGTCAGTCTTCAGAAAAATTGAGGAACTTCGAGATCTTCTCATATGCTTACAACTATTATTTCAAAAATCTCGTCCGGGTCAACTATCTAGAACTTAAATATCAAGATTCCTACTTTATTTAGACTAGACTCGTTATTCATCGCTCTCAATCCCGCTGTTGATAAAACTCCTTGCAGTGTAACGTCAACAGATATCAAACCTGTGTGTCAAATGCCATACCAAGTGTTAGGAAAAAACAACACTCCACCCGGGTATAAGTCATCAAAAACCCTCACCCTCCACCCGAGGGAAATGTCAAAATATGGATCCCCTGCATATCAGCAAATATACCCCACATCGAGCTGGTAAATAAAGCTCGTCTCTCGTCTACGATACCAAACATATATGAACTCTGAGGGACCTCTCAGTAAAGAAATAGCGATCCTCTGGTGTTGCGTAACTTCCCCGACATTCTTTGCCCGACAGGCCGACACGACTATCGTTTACGGGGATGTCCATCTAGCGGCTAGGTCTAAACTCACTTCCCACATGAGATAAACTAAGGCACAAAGGGCTATCAAACACAGCGAAATTGCCCACGTCATATTATCCATCTTTCGAGAGGATGGAGTTTTGCCTCTCACTGTGTGCAAGCTCAATTGGGTTCCACGCGTCTCTTATTCACATCGGTTATTGATGTAATTTTTGCAATTCATTATTTCACTGTTTAACTATCTTCTATGTGGACATTTGATAGAGTCAGCGAATAAGTATATGCAAACCAATACGATATATACATTTTTAATCGCATTTTTTCTAGCATCAAAATATACAAAATATTAGTTGCAATGGAAAGGGTATATTACAAAACAAAAAATTTTACCATTGATAGAATTTCCCTATTTACATTTTTTTGTATTAATTGCATCAGTTCATTAGAAAGTATCCTCGAATGGCCAGGAAGTGTTAGGGATTTATTTGTACTGTTTCGTCAGCGTTGACGTTTACCCCCTGTGGAACTTCCTAAAGGCGGAAACGGCAAAACCCTGCATTTGTTCCTTCAGGAAGAAATCCGCCTTATGTTAACCTCCCGGAGGGAAAGGTGGCCTCAGGACCCACAGATACTGCGCCAAAATTCCTTTGAAAATGAATCTTTAGATTTGCCCCCGGTGTACAATTGGATACATGCATTACGAAAGTTACACTCTCAACTGATCGCTGAGCACATCAAGGCATTGAAACCGTTCGCCTAATGACCTCGTCACCTATATTTGTTCAGAGGTGACTTGGGTTTGGGGAACAGTCATGTCTAAAGCGTCACGTCATCTTTGATTTTCTTAAAATATTGTGATGCTCGATATCGTGTTATGCTGAATTTCATGTCTGTTTAAGGATCAATGTATTTATTTCAAACGATAACGATTGAAAAGTAAACCTTTTCAAACCACAACACTCGTCACTTTAAAAACAATACTATTTCTTATGGTACGCTATCATTTACATTTACATATCTGTAATTTGCTTTTCACAGTTTTGCATTTATACCTTCACATTTGAATCTTATCCTTTACATTCTACATGTACATCTTTATAACTTTTTGTTGTGCGTTTACATGTGTGTTCATAGAAATCGCTACATGTAAATTTCACATTTACGTCTTTTCATCAACAACTTTACATGTGAATCTTTACATTTACAAGTTTTAGTATTATATTCACTATATATATATATATATATATAAATATATATATATATATATATATATATATATATATATATATATATATATATATATATATATATATGTATATGTATGTGTGTGTATGTATATATATGTGTGTGTGTGTGTGTGTGTATTAGTATAGGTAATTTCATTTATATCTTAGTATTTGGATTATACATTCATGGCGTATAACTTCATCACTACATTAACATTTAAAGATAGCTCACCTAAGTCGGGCTTAACCTTTCTTAGCTTACGAAAGAAGCCAAGGAAACATATTGGTTCATTGACTTACAGCTGTATTTGTTCGCATTGCGAAGCCATGGTTTTGGCCTCCGTTGTGGTGCCATTACCTTATGGATGATGAGTAGGAAATGACATTTAAGTCAGCATCCACGACAGGCAAATCTAATCACTTTGGGGGAACTAGAAGTATGCAGGCGGAATGATAGCTACGTGTTGGGATAAGTGGGGACAGATATACCTGATTCAAAATGCTCGCAAGAGTACATCTCGCTGCCTTTCAAGACAAGTAGCAGCAAATGAAGAGGCTGCTCAGCCAAATTGGGTAACCTTTCATCTGGGTGGTACTCTACGTGATCACAGTAAACACCAGGCAGTATTGTACCGTTAACATATGGCCCTTTTATAAGGCAGTGGAAGTTTGTCTTCTCTAAGATGTTAGTAATGACCATAGTATAAACATCAGAGATAAACAGCTAGGGCATTTGGATTTTGACTTTCGTCTTGTCTTTACAAATTGTAATTTCGATATCTAATCGTGGAATTACGATCAGTGACATTACACTAAAACGCGAGTTAGTTGTTCATGGTTGAGAAAATCCGTAATACTCGAGTAAAGTGATCGATCAATCTGAGGTTAGTCCGTAAATCGAGCCATATTCGAACCGAACATTTGGGGTTTGTAAATGAAAGTGAGAAGTCGGTTGGCAATGCCTGATGACATTCGGCGTTTGGGCCGCCCCACCCAAGGAATAAAGGACATTATATTAGCTTACAAAATATTCTACTATAGGGGCACATTTATTGAGTGAAATACTGTGTGCGGTATGAGCAGAGGATTAGTATTGTAGTATATGTTTATTGGCTCTATGCAAAGATACACAATGATGTATCAAATATAAATCAAGTCAATTATAACAAAAAATGACACGAACTAAATAATACATTTTATAAACAAAAGAAAGTAAACAAACTACATATTTAACGAGTGTCATCAAGCGCTCATAGTAGGCTCGTGTTCACTGTCTCAAACCTGAAATTTATCCCGCTTACTGATAGTAAATATCATTGTGTTTGATCGGTTATGATAGAAATAAAGAAATATGTCATTATCTAAGAAACCCTCACTAGGGGGCAGTCTAGACTATTCACAACTTAGTATGCCATTAGGTGAATGACTCAGGAAAGATTCTCCACAAAACGAGAGAAGTTTTTACGATTCACTTGAAACTTTATAACAGCAATCTGTTCTTTGTGAAACTGCTAGATGTGGTCAATATACTTTCAGAGATTTCTTGTATAGTAATTGAAATATTCAAATGATGCTCCAAAATTTAATTTGACAATTGTTTGTGGCATTATTAAGATGATTTTGCCACGAGAACTATTATTCTAATATTGTTTTGCCATGTCACAATGAGATAAAGATCATCTCTTAAAGAAACTCTAGTTTGATGATAGAGCTCTGAGTGGCTTAGCGAAATTCTAGTAATACTAATAGAGATCTGAGTGGTTCTCTGGTACTCTAGTAATACTAATAAGAGATCTTAATCAGTGATACACGTGTGATTCTAACTAGGATGTAATTTGTCCCAAATCAAAGAGCTCCAACATATCAGCTAATGTGTCATGCTCCGAGGTGAAAGAGTTCAAAGGATAAAGCACGCCTACTATATCAGAATGTATAGGGAAATGTGGATATTTGTGTAGGTCTATAAATCTACAGAAATAAAGGAAAAGAAAAGGAATAGAAAGCAAATATATTTTTTTGCATGTGCGCAAAAAGGAGAGGAAAGGGGGTGCTTTTTATTTTATAAATGAATAAATCCGTGTTTCCAGGCGTACAATGTAGTTGGTTCTAATGTAATCTAATCTAATAATCATTATTTTAATCCTTAAGGGTGCTTTCGTGTCTGTAAGAACCTATTTCGTGTGTTTCATCTGATGACAGGTGTTAGTAGTGCTACCCTGTGTATGACACCACGTGTCCTATGTATATTAATGCTGCTTATGACTGTCATGAGAACGACTTTGGCATCAGAGGAACACTCCGTACAGAGCTTATGCAGGTGGTCTTAGCATCCCATATTGCCCATTGTTTATAGAGGCCTCCTAATGCACACATTGGGGCTTGAGGGATGCGCTTGGCTTCTTGTGCAGACTTCAACATTTAGAAAGGTGGCAGTTGTTTTAAATAAGTAAGACCATGGATTACCTTGGATGTTGTGCATCCTGTTGATTTGTTGGCCATATCATTATTATTGATTTAATTGGTACATTTCTCTTCTTTTTCTGAGCGGACCAGAAATGCACACTAAGCTACATGAATTTTAAATTGGTCTTAGGTGAGCAACGGCAAAGGTCAAAAGTAAGCAGTGGAAAACATGGTGAGAAGTTGAATTGCATAGAATCACAACATTGAAATTTTATATCATCTGTGCATCTTTCAAATTTTGGATCTTACTGAACATCGCGTTTATGCTTTGTACATTCACATAATGCAACTAAGTATATGTTATTATCATTATCATTATTATCATTATTATTATTATTATTATTATTATTATTATTATTATTATTATTATTATTATTATTTTTATTATTATTATTATTATTATTATCATCATATTATCATTATTCAATTCGATTGCGGTCATTTGAACAGGTGCTTTACTTTCCGCCACACTAAACCGCCTGTTATTCTTGATATAAGCCAACTATACTGAAATACTGAAAAATTGCACTCCCAAATAACCATACAAACGTTTCATATTCCTCTTTTGAAATTAAATAAATATCCCCGTACGTGAATGAACTCATATATTATGTACTACATACATGTTATATATTATTAGGAACACATCGAATGGCTCTCATCTTTAAGGAATTATGAAAAATGAGCTGGATGTGAATCAATAGTAGTAGTAGTAGTAGTAGTAGTAGTAGTAGTAGTAGTAGTAGTTTATTGACCATATTTTTGGATACACAATCATTCTATCAATTTGTATTTGTATCTTTATTGACCAAATCACGTAGGATTCGAAAGTACAAACAGCAATATATATATATATATATACTCAATACAGATACAAACTTGTCATATTCCTAAATACGCGGACTTACAAATGGGAAAGGAAAACGAAGCATGCAAACACATAAACATACTATACAATATAGAGCGGCTAAAAGCCAAAGACTTGAAAAGTACAGGCACAAATTCGATTGCCCTTTTAGTGACGATTACAGCACAGAATCCATGAGGAAACGCTAATGAAACCGTTACTTTGGGCCATGGTCCTATACCTGAGTAAGGGCTGTTCAAACCACCAAATATATCCAATAACCGCGGCAATAACCCGTACATTCATCACTTCATATTCTTCCAAGTCAACTACTGACTCGCCTAGCAAATAGTACATTAACTCAAATTAACTTAACAGTGACTTATTTAGGCAGCGGATACGTCGCACACAGTTCCTGGACAAGCTCCTATTTCGTTTGTGTATTATCATTATTAAAGGTCACACAGCTGGTATCACAAAATTTAACCCTTCTAATGCTAAGGCTTATTTTATATAAAGCGAAATAACGCAAAGATATTTATAAACCATCTAAACCCAGTCATATTGGTATTAATTGGAAAGCTCTTGCTGAGTACTCTCAGATGAGTACCCATGTGCAAGGTCTCAGTAATTTTTCAGCTATTTTGCATCATTTTGTATTGACCAAATTAGCCACCAGCAGCATAAGGGTTAACCTTAAGGCGTTCAAAACCTATATAGGAACAGCCGTCAAACTATGGCAATTTTCTGATTGCCGCCGTATTCTTGTGGGTACAACCTGAAAAAAGCAATAGTCGATAGTCTGCAAATTCTGTCATTTGCCTTAGCACACAAGCGACAGTCGGTGATTGTGCTAGCTGCAAATCAATCTGTACCGAACAGCCCCTTGGGTAAACCGCTGCCTGCTACGCTTCCATTAGAAAAAGATTAGAACAGATTTCTTTCAGCATCAGGTGAATTCTGAAAGATGTAGATTAGTCAATTCTATTTTTATATTTTGGAGTTTTGCACAGCCCCATATACTACACGCATACTATGCTATGTTGCATGCATACTGTGAGTACCTTAAGGTAGCTTAAGGGATAAATTTCTTTGATTCAGTTTTCCTTCTACCTTGGTTTTGTTAGATTTTTCCGCCAATAAAAAATATATATTGTCTGAAAGGTCTTTTGATCAGGGATGCTCAATAAACTAATATGGCAAAAATTGACAAAACAATGAACTCATCAACGAATGAATCGCTTATGCAATCTCGTTGTGTGATTCTTGTCTTTAAGTCCATGAAACAAATATAACAAAAACAATGTTCTGATATTAGCAATATCGGTAAAGTGATTGTCTCTTAACAGAAATACTCACTTTCTCACTAAAAATACAAAATTAAAAGTTAAGCATTGTCTCGCCAATACCGTTACGCTTAACACGTTTCTATACGTTATCTTTTGATATCTTTTTTCTATTTTTTTCATTTTATTTATAAATACATAATTTGGACAGAAGAAAACTTGCAATCAATGTGAAATAGAAAGATTGTTTAGATTCGTGCGAAGGTCATCTCCCTTAGGATCCTCTCTAGGAGAGGTAATGAACTGAGTATCTATATATCTATATAACCTGTAGCCCCCACTGAGCATACCCGGCACTTAGACAGGCCGCTCTGCCATGTAAATCATATCAATTATGCACAATTTAGAATTTCCCTGGCGAGGCGTTCGTAGCCTGGCTGCCTCTGGGTGTGAAAAGTCACAACCTTTAACGGATGTTCTAGTGAGATTTTGTCGAGATAATCGGATATGGAGAAATGATTCTGTCAACGAACTTTGTCGAGCATTATCGCATAAATAGCGGATTGCATATCTCTAGTCACGAATCCATATATTTGTAGGATTTCCCTTACAGCGGGGTCGTCTGAAGCATTACAAGTCACAACTCAGCCTAAGTGTGGTAGGGAAGGTATAAGGAAAACAAAATTGAAATAAAACATTTTTACGATCTTAAGTAACAATCTTTAATATAATTGCCAGCTAATATTTGTCGTATGTCTTTGGCTTCAGTTATTCTGTCGCAAAATAAATGAGAAAACTCAATAGAATTTATTGTAGCATTGTGTCAAATCGCAAGAAGAAATTTGCATTGCAGTTGCATTTATTTTCTGCGATAAAAAAGACACGTTTATGTAATTGATCGTTATGATTTGACAGCCTTGAAAACTCATTTGGTTTCTAAACAAGGCAGATGTTTCGCAAAATTGATAGCTATATGTAAACTCGGAATGAGTGTGATTAATTCATAAACGCGAAAACCTCGAAAACAAATTAGATTAACACATCAATTTAGGTAACGAGTAAGAATTGATGTCATTTTGTTTGCATTAACACAGCAATTCAGATTAGTGAGAATCAATATAAAAATGTGTCCATCTCTAAAAAACAAATGCCTGTTCTGTCTAACACGGTAAATATTTCTTGGGAATATATTGTAATGCAACACAGGCCTAATTGTACGGTACCAACATGCCTGAACATCAGCATCTGTAGCGTAAACATGGTCCTTCACACACATGTGGAGATATTTTGATAAAAAAGCAATATTTCGAAGATTATTTGAAAGGAGGGTGATCCTGTTATATTGCGCTGAACAATAGCTGATGTTGAATTTCCAACATTACTCTAACTGGTGAATTGCATATATGTTAAAAAATGTCAGACCATTTGTAAATTCCACGTGCAAATGGGTTAGCCAGAAGATACTTTAAGCTAAGCATCTATGCTACGTTTATATTTTTAAACTCTGAAATGAAGTATCAATAACTCATGTTTTCCCCTAAATTATGGATACAGGTAGTTTGCAAAATGTATAGGTACGGGAATGATTCTTCATTAGGAGGTTCCGAAGGGAACTGGACACATCAGCATAAGGTAATCCCACAGGTGGATTCATCAATTACTAATTACAAAACGAACTAAATCGTCATTTAGGTCAAAACATGTAATGAAAATGATATCATTATCATGTTTAAATGGAAATACAAAAATGATCTCGTACACACGTCATGTTGCACTTATTTTGTACGATCCTATGTTATCATAACCATTGTATAAATGGCTGTGTGTTCAAAAATGTTCCTATGTATAATGTCTCTGGTGCACATTTTGTGAGTATCATTATCAATAAAACAGTGTTGTCTTTAAATGCGAGGAGAAAATGCATGAATGATCGCATCCACACGCCATACTGCAATGTGAGACTGCCGCCTATGAAAATACTTGGCATATGATCATGCAGTGCCCTGCACAGGAGGGTATTCGGAGAGAGATGTATAATGATATAAGTAGTGTTGGACAAAGTTTAGAAAGAGTGTGTGACTTCTCTGTAATGATGGGAAAATACATAGATGGATGGGAATTTGAGAGTATGGTACCTATATGGAAGATAACCAGTACACACATAGTCAGAATGTACTACAAGGTTATCAATGGGAGGAAGCAATAGAGGACCTTCTCTATCTCTCCCACTATGTATCCTCCCTACTAGTTTGTATTACACTAGTATGATGCACTATGCCACTATTTAGTTAGTAAAAGTGCACAGTTTTGTACTCTTTCCTCTGTATTCTCCACCCTTTTCTTTCTTTCCTCGTGTTATGAGTAGGGTTCCACATGAAGTTCTATTTGAAAAAGTAACTCAGTAAGAGTTACCTGTCTGTAGTGTAAAAACCCAAATGTGAGAACAACTACTCTATGGTATTCTCTTTCTTTGTATGTTTCAATTTCTATGTTTTGAATTTATACCAAATACGATTTTGTAATCGAAATATTACAGCAAATAAACGTATTATTATTATTATTATTATTATTATTATTATTATTATTATTATTATTATTATAATAATTATTATTATTTAAGAGGATAATACATGTACATCTATAATATCTGCTAATACGGTCATACGGCACATTTTGGTCATATCTTATTGATTGCTCACAACCGTAAATATTGCCTATAAATGATATAAGCAAACGTAAAAACTACGTTTTATTGGTTGTACGAATTATTATGCCAATGTCGGAAAGGGGTTCATGAATATTTCCAAATAAAATGCCTTTGGTTTAAATTATGACGTGATTATTACTATTTATTAGAATTGTTGAATTTTGATTTGAATTTGAAGAAGAAAACGGAAAAAAAATGAACTTGTGCTCATTTTTCATACTGCATTTGACGGATAAACTATTATAAGAAACACAAAAATGACTTAAACGTGGAATGTATTGCACATGAGCCCTCTGTATGGGTAATCCGTGTCGTCCACTAGTCTACTGCTGTAATAAGTCCCCTAGAGTGAAGGTAAAACTAGTGCATACATGAGAGAAAGTAGGGGATTAACATGTAGGAGGATACTAAATGTACATCTATAGTATCTGATAATACGGTCATACGGCACTGGCACATCCCGGTCATGACTAATGGATTGCTCACAACCGCAAATATCGCCTATAAATTAAGAAACAAACGTAAAAACTACGCTTTAATGGTGATAAGATATGGCACTGTCAGAAAGGTTGAATGATACGTTATTAACGTTAAGGGCACAGTAGTTGCGCTAAAGATGAGATCTGATGACCGATACTCGGCAGATGGCTCACATAGATATGTCTTGGCAGTGTTAACATACTGGACAGAGGTCAGTGCTCACTCAGTGTATATGGTGAAACTCTGTCCTCGGGTCAACCTTTAACCTACTTGTATCTAGTGCTTACATGACCTGGTAACGTATTTCATAATCTAGGGAAATATATGAAAATTAGTCTTAGAACCAACAAGAATAATAACCTTCAGTCAAATACATCACAAAATATTAATTGCGATAGTGACATATCTAAACGTACGTCAGAGCGTGTGTGCACTCCATAATTGGGTGTGCTGAGGTGGCTTATGGGCTTAATTTGTGAATATCGGGTCATTTTTATCTATTAAAGCCTTCAGCTTTTTCCTCATAAGATCTGATGTGAATGTCTATCACCGATCAGATTGAAGGTCTGAAGTTACCCGATTTATAACTGTGGGTAGGGGCTCCGTTTGAAAACAATATACATTTTGTTTTCTTTCCCAAAATATCTCAAACCCTGCCGTTGGTTTGTATGAAGTTTACTGCTTTTCTCACCAAAATACCGATCAGGAAATATATGCTTTGTATGGGCTTAACTGTCAAATGAAAACTGGGCAGAGGGAAAACTGCGGCTCGGGTAAACTAACCCCATAAGCTACCTTGATCAAGCAGTATGTAACTAAATCTTTAACCCATTTAACGCTGGACTGCACGGATAGAAAGACGACTTTACACATAACCCAGTAATAGCTCAGTTGGTTAGGTGTTCGACCTGTAATCAGTAGGTCGCTGGTTCAAATCCCGACCTCGTGACGTTGGTCTGTCCTTGGGCCAGACAGTTTATTCTATATTGCCTCAGTCTACCCAGCTGCAAAATGGGTACCTAGCATTTATAATGCATGGCTTAGAGCTTGTGCGCTATATATGCTGCCAGCTGCTCTGGAATAGCCATCGGTGTATTCAATTGCTTTCCGTGTGTACAGGCCTACTAGGGAAGGAAGGTCGTGTGAACATTTCGGTAGATACAAGACTCAAAACCGAATACCTTTAATTCAAACCGAATATCTTATTCTAGAGACTATTATCTAGATTTACATTATAGAAGAATTGTTAGCCCCAACAGCTTTCAGTCAGATAGTTCTCCAAATACTAGATCTAGTATTATTTCTCGATAAGTATGTCCATATGTGTACGTTCATGTGTACATTCAGGTCATGAATGGGTTGAACAATATAGATGCTTAACAGCATGCTTTCTGGTTGACCTGAGGCTAGCCACCCATTGATTCTCTCTGGAACTCAGAAAGCACCGGAATGTCCCTAATCATTGACCAACTGCGCGGGTGATCAAATTCTGCCGTGAGCAGTGACCGCATTGTGTCCATTCCTAGTTCGTCTAGCAGTACCCCTGCAGCCCTGTATGTGCGCAATAACACTGGCGTATTGGTCATCTTAGCTGGGTCTGTACAACTTCTTACAACATGAACAACGAGTGTTTTGCGGCAGATATGTTGCTTAAATGAATTTGATTTGTGGTGTATGACTTGGTTTTGGACAGCTACTTCTTGATCAATGCATATGGGTGGCACCATCATTTTACCACATGTACATATCTTAGGAAATGCCATGTAGTTACACCTTATTAAACAGAAATGGTGCTTGATATGTAGCACGTAGGTATGCTGGGATTTTACCAACATAGGTCAGACCATAGGTCAGACATCTGTTTAACATTGACCAAAGGTCATAACCTTTTAATTGAAACGACTAGCCACATCTGCCAAAGGAATTTTGAGGAATGTGATGCAATATCGAACCATTTTAGGCAGTTAGATCCTTTAACGTAGCCTATCCAAATGCAATAGACATGGTGACAGTAGATTTTTCTGATATATAAAAGAATTACAGAGCATGAAGGCTACTCGCAAAACATCCTATATATTAAAGACGTGTCATATGAACGAACACCTCTTCTACTTCCAGTTCCGTTACGAATCATTTAAGTTAGACTGTCATTGAAAGTATTGTAGCAGGTGTTTTCAATTAGTTTTTTTTCAATTAGTTCCCATGTTTGAATGTATGTATCTATATTGACTGTAACATAGTTACAAAATAGAATCATACTTATCAAATTGTCACAGAACAAATAAATCAACGAAACAAACATCACACAATCAATAACATATATGTAGTCAATGTAGAAAAATGCAATACGTAGGAAAAAGGAACCTTTTACAAACAAGTAGTTCGTTGGACTATTCGCATAGAATTAGCAGTGTCCTTTATATATGGTATGAGTCAAATTATGCAACGGATAATTAAACCTATTGGGTATTACGTTTATGAATGATGTTAGTAATATTCACATGGGGGTGTTAAATAGATAAGAATCAGGGCAGAGTAATGTGTGTTGTATCCAAATCATACTCGGTAGAATAAAGTGAACACCGCAAAAATCGTTTGGGGCTTTACTATTTTGTTTTATAGCCATTAGGGATGCGAATGTGTATCTAAATATCGATATGGTTTGAAGTTAATTTCCTTTGTTCGAGTTCAAAAATACCAATGCGTGTAATTATCTCTTTTGAAATGATAAACTGCCAGGAGAATATACTCTTCTGACAAGTGTTTATCATTTTCTATTAGGTACATAGGATGATGACGTCAAAACTACGTATATTATATGTTACTTATGTGAAAACATCTGATATGACGTCATCTAACATTGAATTCACTACTTACAAGTTGTAAATATGTTAATACTCCAAATAAGTTTGAGACACGGTGACCAGTTGGTTCCAATTGGATTACGCAGCTCGATTAGTTGTATGAAATCAATGTCTGTTGTTTTTGTGCTGTGATTATCACATGCGGACAATGATGAAATTGCTCGTGCCAGGTCGATCTCAACTTCAATTGTGTGTTGAGTGTCTAATATGGTGCTTGCAATTGACATAAGATAGAGATCAGGCATTTCCATTTTCTCTGGACAAATTCAAACAAAGCTGTGCAATTGGTGTGTGATGCCCACAGGTCTCGTAATGTTTTAGGCGATGTATTAAGTCTTTTATTGTCAAAAGGTTATTCCCTATCAAAGAATCCTCAAATGTACAAACATATTGGGCAATACATTGCATTTATTTAGTAAATTCACATTCAAAACGTATCATACAAAATCGTCGTGTTTCATGAGCTATAAAAGATGTTATATAATAACTAGTGTTAGAAATATCTGGCACGCTTTGCTGAAATACATGAGGTATAAAATGGTAACGAAGTCAAACTCTAATTTATAAGATTCATTTCAAAGGAAGTAAAAGGGCAATTTGTAATATTACTCAAAGTATATACTGTACTAATGTGTGAATACGTATCGTATCCTTTATCCTTACTCAGACAAACAGGTAAACTGATACACCTCGGGATAGGCCTACCTCACCTCTAAGCTTTCTTGAAACCACAACACAGGAGGTATAGGATGTCATATGTAAATCTCCTTCGAAAATTGTACATTGGACCAGATACCCACTCGGATCATCAGAGATGCTAAAAATGAACTGCTTCCAACAATCACAGACATCCTCAACTGCTTCACTGAGGTCAAGTCAAGCACCTACACCTTCGAAATCGGCTGTGGTCACCCTTCTGCTTAAAAAAGCTACCTTAGACCCTGATATACTAAAAAGATATCGCCCTGTTGGCAAAGTTTCTCTTGTATCAAAGGTTTTAGGGAAGGACGCTGCTCAGCGACTGACAAGTTACATGACAGATAACAATCTACATGAATACCTTCAATCTGTATATAAACCCGGTCACAGCAAGGCAGCACTGCTGAAGGTACAGAATGACATCAATATTCTGCTTTTGACTTTCAAATGCACGCAAGGATGTGCCATTCTATACTTGAGGGACTCTAAGATCAACCACTAAGAACGTATTACAGCTACCACACGCTGGTTTTTAAAAGGTTTTGTCACAGAGCCTTCTGTGCCTATGCACCACGCCTTTGGAATGAGGTCCCCGACATCATTAAGTCTGCTGATTGTTCGCAAGACTTCAAAACACAGCTGAAAACATTACTATTTCGAAAGGAATTTATCTGACTATATGGACCATAAACATTTGTCCACTGGCTATTCTTTATACAGCGTTTTTTGACATTATTGGTGGAAATTGCGCTATATCAAATATCAATTATTATTATCATTATTATCTATATATAAATACGGACTTTCAAAACCGTTGGTAACACTAACCGAGTTCCCTGTGCCTTGCCATCCAAAACTGCAGCCCTGGATCAATGGCCTGAGATCCCATGGGTGCTGTTTGGTTGTTATTTTTATTGACTAAGGCATTCTCGGTCTGTATTTTGTGAATTTATAAATTGGGGAGTTCGAGAGAAGACCAAGTCTGCCGGCATGATTATTGAATTGCAGCGCCATCTATTGATGAGAGAACCTCCACAAAGAAGAGTTCCACTCAATGAACTTAAAAAGCAGACGACAGGCGAGCTTCCTCTTCTCGCATTTCTGAATGGAAGTAAGTTCACCGCCCAAAGAAACAAAACAAACGCTGACATTTGTTGAAGATCATCGTTTATAAAGGGCATATCAAGGTATCTAGCATATTGGGAAGTACACGACGATGTACTCGGCGCAGTTCTAGACATCCGAGTATAAACAGCTAAATAATTGACAGCTGCCTGGCACGATCGTAAAATTCATTATTCTTAAGATTGCTTATTTGTTACAAACCAATTATCGAAGTATGTTTATTTGTTATTTGTGTTTCATATGTACGTTCAGCGGTAGTTACAAGTCCGTTAGAAGAGGGTGATTGAATGAGCGATAATAGATACATGTTTATCTGATGTTGTTTCAATACACTATATTACTTATATTTTTCGTTTTTGGCGAGTGAATACTGCATTTTTAAACAAGAGCAACATCCTTTGCCGTGCATGTATAAACGTATTTGATTTTCACTGTTGTTGTTTCAGTTTTATGATCGAACTTTGCGAGGTCATTTTCAAGAGTCATTCAATAATATAGCAAATGTTGAAGTTCTAATTTCACTATCGTACATAGCAGTTATTTTTCTATATTTCATTATGATTTCCATTTGTTCTCTCTCTACTTTCCCCTTTGCTGCATTCTCTGAGCTCAGGCTTTTTTTATTTTTCTTAATATTATTCTTTCGTTTATTTCTGCCCTGTACATATATGTATAGCCTACCTCTCCCCACGTTCCTTTCTTAATTGTACACTTTTATGTTCAACCCTGTCAATTCCCTGTTGCTCCTTGATTTTCTCATTATTCTAAATTTCTCTCTACTGTTTGTTTTGATTTCTTCCTTTTGTTTGAACTGTCTACTTTTCATTTTTTTGAATTGATATTTGCATCCTTTTTTTGCTTTCTTTCAATTTTTCTTTGTAACATCTTTATGAACTCTTGCTTTTGTATATTGGGTACACTCCTACATCCGGTATATGACTATCAGGGATGTCCAGATATTTAGGTTCTGGAGCACAGATGTGAAGCCTCTGTCGCATGCTGGTACACAATATACTTCATGTATCCATCTCTGCATTTCTGTATTTTTCTCTGTTACTTTTTCTTTGCATTTTGTCCAGTATTCTTTTTTTTATCTGCATTTCCTCTGTATATATTTACATTCCCTTCTGCATTAACTTTTTCAGCTTCCAGTTATTTCTCTTTCTCTCTATAACTTACTGAAATTCTTACTGCATTCTTTCTCTCCCTGATTTCCTTCTCCTGATTTGTAAATTGTAATCATTTCTAAATTTCTTCTTTACATTCTTTCTTTTTTATCTTCACTTTCTCCTTTATTGTTTTTCTTTCTACATTTTCTTGGTATTTTTGGCATTCTTTCCTAACTGTTTTTCTATCCAAAATTTCATCAATATGTTTCATATATGTATACCTCTCCCCACTTTCCTTTGTTTGCAATTTTTCTTTAATTTTTAGCAGCCTGTGACATTAATTTGGATTATCTCTCTGCCTCTCTAGATCTGTTCCCTTTTTATTCTCCTTCCCTCAATTATTGTTTTGGCAGCCTGTTTTTCTCTTTTTTATTCTCTCTGAATTTGTGTATTTATTTTGGTTCATGTTTTTAATATTATAATTTTTTCTTAAGTTCTCTTTGCACATTCTGCGGGGAAGAGGTCATTGTTGATTGTAAATATGACCATGTGCATTGCATGCATCACACTTTTTTGACCAATGGGCTACAACTAATGACGTCACTTTCAAAATATTCTGCGAAATAGTACCGGTTGTGGTGACAGAGATATGTATAATCGCATAGATTAGATCGATGTGTGGAGAGTGTATGACATAATTGTGAGGAATTTTTTGCTTTATTTAATACAACTAATACAGGAAACCCTGTCCAATTATGTTTAATTCATTCACTTAAAATCAAATTCTCTCTCCCAGACTTGCTTTCTCATTTAAAGTTCTATAACATTCTATAGTATTTTGATGTGGTCATGGTCTTAACCAGCAGGTTGTCTGAGTGTCTTTTTGGACACCCTAACCCTTAAAAGGCACTCCTCAGGACACCCAAAAAGATTTTGTGAGGTATCTCTAAAAATGTTTATCTCAAGCATATTATTCCAAAGGCATTGTATAAGGATAACATGCCTTATTTTGATAGATCTATTTATAAATATGTATAGTTGAAATCTGAGTATATTGTTGTCACCCTTGAAAATTTGGATGCCCCAGAATTTTACAATTGCCAATTTTGGGCACCCAGTTTCTAAATACTGGCTAAGACCCTGGATGTGGTAATAGCTATCATACAATTGCATAGGAATTCAGAATTTTGATTATCGTCAATTTGACTAACCAGGCGTTAGTGCTTGAGGAAACCGGATACCCAGCTGAGATCGCCGCCTAACCCAAAGTCACTGACAACATTCTCGCATGCTTTGGCAGGTTTTAAACCCGGGTAGTGGTGAGAGACAAGGAGCTCTCAGTGTACAATCACATAAGCCCCAGTCCGCAGTGGTCACACAGTGTGTTGCCCAGTGCGACTGACATGTCTACAGTCTTCCTCCTTTCTCCTTACTTACTGATTTGTGCATTCCCTCATTTGCATTTTCTCATGTATTTATAGTCTTTGCCCGATTGTTCGAAAATGCCGAACAGCATTCGTGTCGCCTCCGATTGATCATTAAATGCATTTTGGCATCTTTGAACAAAAAAACGACCATGGATAAAAATTACATTAAAAACAATAGCTGGACCTTTGGTAGTCCAGCCGGCCAGAACAAACTGTAAAACAAAAGTTTATTCACCTGTTTATGGCCCCACCTAACAGGAAACACTGCCGGACTGCTCCAGAGAGGTATATGTAGCCAGATCCATCTCGCGATCGATATGAACATGCCCCATTGCCCCCAATATGATTTTCCCCGCGTCATAGGGTACCACAACTTGACTATATGACATACAGATCTATGTGTTTTGAAGCGGTACCTTATCTTGAAAATTGTGATCGATTCTGAACACTACTTATTTATCATGCGTTCTATTTTTTTGGCACTTGCTGTTGGACTCTCACTGATAACATGGGGGGGGGGATGTTTGATTACATCCTATGTTTTCCCTTTTTCCTTTTCTCTCCCCTGTAAATTCCTTTTTGCTTCTCTTTGCAACATTTTGTCCTTTGCAACATTCTGAATACCACCAGAGAAATACTTAACCTTGATCCGCAACACCATAAGTACTGCATGCTAGCATCTACGGCATCTGCGCCTCGGGTTACGCGGTGTAGCCTGGGGAAGTATTGGTCACGTGATATTTTTCAGAAAGAGGCTGGCCGGACACAACTGATGGAATGATCTGTGCAGTAAGCATGCAGCAGAGAGACTGGCTGGCTGGCTGGGGTATGTCATCCTATCTAGGTCAGATAGGTTGCCAAGGAGATGGGGTCAGCAGGCAGCCAGGCTGGGGTACACAGGTTTTCTATGACTCATAGTGAGAGGCAGCGAAATTTGATGATGCATGCCCAGTGCCCACTCCCTGTCTACTACTCTCAGACACCACTTATTTATCATGCGTTCTATTTTTTGACACTTGCTGTTGGACTACCCTTGATAACATGGGGGGAGGGGGTGGGGGTGATTGATTACATCCTATGTCTGCAGTGTATTCAATGCTGCACTGAAAAACATAAAGCGTGCCAATTCTTTGCAAGCAGGGGGCCTGCTATAAGGTGGGCCTGAACTTTTCATTTTTTTCCGATTGATGCTGGTGATAACTCATGACTGATAACTAGAAACTTAAAAAACAAGAGCAATGCCAATGGTTCAGTAAGTGGTAAGGGTAGTTTGATTATGTTTTTTTTATTTATTTACTTTTTTTTTATTCTATGCCTCTAAACCTCCTGCACATCATTGAGTATGACTTAGAATCCAAACCCGTGCTGTGCACGGGGGCCTGCTAGTCATTATTATTATTAACATTAATATCATTATTATTATTATTATTATTATTATTATTATTATTATTATTATTATTATTATTATTAATATTATTATCATCATTATTATTATTACTATTATTATCATTATTATTATTATAATTATTATTATTATTATTATTATTATTATTATAATTATCATTAGTATTTAGATGGTCGTCACGACCCTTTTAACTGTTCTGTTTTACTTGAAGTACGAATAACAAAAACAAGCACTTTTATTTTGCAGCTATTCCAAGGTTGATAAGAATATAATTGATATAGATGAAATTTAGATTTATTAATACAAGACGCTACAATAATGGCATCTGACAGGCATCCAGCTATGAAAGGAATCACACAGTATCATTTTGTCAGATGACACCTCTAATTTACCCCGTTTATAGCACTACGGCTTTCACATAACCCTTATATAGCTATCGTCTTTTATCGATTCCAAATTACATTAGGGTCTTTTATTATCTTGTTAACGACCTGGCGTAGGTACCTTGAAAGTGCATTATATCCCTCAACCGTTTATAATCGAGTTATGAATTATCAAGGCTTTCTTTTTGCCAAATCTTTCATGCATTAGGAATATCGTATTCGGTGCACTATTGATTGCTGGACATTATTAATGTTATTCAATATGACAGATTTTCCAATACATTACGTTTCGATGAAAACATTTGTCCGTTGGGATGACAACAGCTACAGAGGTCATGCTTATATGTGAAGATCGTATGAGATTTCCTTTTTTTAAAATTTCGCAAAACATTGCTGTTTTTTATACAATTACATATAGCAAAATAGTCATTACAAGATAATACACAAAACTCCAACATAGACAAATACCAACTGGTGCTTCTCACAAGTGGTGGATCCCAAAGTAAATATATTTCTTTTTTCCCTTCCCCTTGCAATTCTTGAACGACTAGGCCCCAAACTTTTTCAAATTTGGCTTCAGTGTTGTATGAGATTCACGTTGATTTAAAATATCCGTTACACTATCAAATTCGTGCAAGGACAATTGTCGCTGAAAATAAGTTGATTTCCGTGCTTGCACCTAGGTAGCATATATGCTGTATGTTGGTCTACATGTATATGTGTTATCAAATGGTTTAGAGGAAAATACATGGACATACATAAACACATAGAATGCGATAGAATCCAAATCACATTCCATGGAATAAATGTCGTAGATACAAACTATATATATATATATATATATATATATATATATATATATATATATATATATATATATATATATATATATATATATATATATATATATATATACTAGAAAAGTACCCGTCCTGCGGACGGAAACCGTGAAATATCTTATAACGACATACATATCAGAGCACCCAGATATCTCTGACACCACACATTTAGGGTCACCTAACCTATGTATCAATAATTCAAGAAGAAACAGATATACCATCGACAAATAAGATCAAGGTTTATCATACCGGCTGTAATAAGAATATAGTGCTGTGTATGTTCATGATATCACTGATATATCTAATTATAATCATTTCCACTCAAAACTATTTTCAAAGTGAAAGTATGGCGTAACATATGTCATTTGTACATCTATCTGTCTGTCTGTCCGAATGTCCCTCCCCCCCCCCCTCTCTCTCTCTCTCTCTCTCTCTCTCTCTCTCTCTCTCTCTCTCTCTCTCTCTTTCTCTGTATCTCTCCCTGCCCCCCGTATCTCTCTCGCTGTATGTCTCTCTCATTGTATCTCTCTCCCCCCTCTCTCGCTCGTATCTCTCTCTCGTTGTATCTCTCTCTCTGTATCGATCTCCCTGCCCCTCACTCTCGCTTGTATCTCTCTCATTGTATCTCTCTCTCTCGCTCTCATTGTATCTCTCTCTGTATCTCTCTCCCTCCCCCGCTCTCTCTTTGTATCTCTCTCTCCCTCCCTTCTGTCTCGTTCTCTGTCTCGCTCTCTGTCTCTCCCTCCCCTCTCTCTCGTTCTCTGTATCGCTGTCTGTCTCTCTGTCTCTCCCTCGTCACACCTGAACACACGTTCCTTAGTCCTACAGTACATGCACTGAGCGCTTGCTATTTTGAGTCTCAGGTGCCACCTCCCGGACTGGCACACATCGTCTTTACAGCAGAAGGGCTGAGAGATGGTTACAAAGTATCATCTATTTCACATTGATTTCCGATCTATCGAGTTTGCTATTTTCTATTGAAATACCTACATAAAAAGTTTTTTTTAACTTTTTAACAGCTGCAATTTAAAATGTTTATATCAAACTGACCTTTCATTTTCTTTAAACTGAGAAAGTGCAATGGTTAATACAAAATACTGTTTTAAATTACATGTAAACCCACCATATATTGAGGCAATATCACCTTATCATTTCACCATCTTCAATGAAATCCAAGTTATCCATCTATCCCCGAATATCCTGTTTTTATCTCATTCTCCTAAGATTCTCCTCTTCCTTATCAATGGCGAAGAGAACAGTCAAAGTTAAACTGCCGTCTGTATGCCCTAGACGTCATTCAAACCCTGTCCTGTTTGTTCCACTTAAGCCTTATGTTCTCGTTGCGTCGGGCTCGACCCCCTCGCAAATAAAACCGCAGGCACACCAGTGGGTGTTGTGGTTAGGGCCTCATTGTTCGCAGCTATTTTGGGGTGGCTTGCCTATTAACTTGGTTTCAACCTGATCAGGTGCACATGTTCTCCTCAACGGACCTCCCGGGGAGATATGCAGTTCTAAAAATCATCATCAAGAGCACATTTTTGTTTAACTTTTTGAAATTTGTTTACGTTAAAAACCATATGTCACACTCGGATATCCGTAAGACCACACATTGAATGCCACCTAACCCTAACCTATGTATCAATAATTCAAGAAACTTGGCATATAGATATACCATTTCATAAATAAGATCATGGGTTATTAAACCGGCTGTAATAAAAGATAAAAGATGGGACATTTATGATTTCACTGATACATATAATCTTAATCATTTCTACTCAAAACTATTTTCAAAGTTAGAGTATGGCGTAATATATCATTCTCTCTCTCTCTCTCTCTCTCTCTGTATACATATATATATATATATATATATATATATATATATATATATATATATATATATATATATATATATATATATATATATATATATATATATATATATATATATATATATATATATATATATATATATATATATATATATATATATATGTATATATGAATAGATACTTGTATTTGATCCATCTATTTTTATATAAATGTTTATCGAAGTTGCCATATAAAAAGGGTTTATAACATTTTAGTGGCTGTATTTAAGAACTTTTTTCAAACGGACCTTTCATTTTCCGAAAAGTGTGGTAACGGCTTGAGGTAGTTCTAAGTTTATAAAGACATTAAATTTCGTCACAATTTTCAAGTTCTTTTCATAATGATCATTTTCAAATGGTTACTATTTGAGCCCGCGTAGCCTATATACTGGTTGTCTGAAAAACATTTTTTGAACTATAGAAAAGTCCAGATTTTTCTTAAGCTCAAATATGCATGTTACTCATGCGCCACCGTAGTATGCTGCACTGTCTGGGTTTGTTCGACGAATCTCCGTCGAAGCACTCTGCCCTTGTTTGTGTTTTGCCCCATGGGATTTGTCCCTAAGCACCCATGCAGGCAATGTCCAGGGTCTCCATGGCGCCTCAACCCGTTCTGTACATGCTCTTGATTTAATCACCCGGGTAGGCTTAACGCTACTACAGTCAGCGCACTTCTGCCACCGTACAACGAACAAAGTTCGTGCAGTGTAACCCCACTGTGGAAGCAGAAGTTTGATATCGGTAGTACCAATTACGCCGGGTGGTCATACCAAACCCGGCCGCGCTCGAGATTGAGAAATCAGCATCAAAAGCACCTTTTTGTAAATCATTTTGAAATCTATTTACACTAAGAACCATCTAGATACACTCGTCCACCAAACTGCCAACTCAGAATTAGGCAAACAGGCGCGGCAACGGAGATCATGCGTTTCAAAGGATTGGGCCTCCTCTCTTATAATATAGATATACATTCAAGGAGCATTGGTTACAACTAAAATTTACTGAATATTTGTGAAATGGCTGATGTGGACACAATGATATATGACTACATATATGACTACTTCTGTTTTGTTTTTCACTATATGAAAATGATATAATATTGTTTACATTTGCAGGAAATCTCACATTTACAAATCGACATCAGGACTGAAAATTCTCTCAGCTTGGACTTACATTGTTTAGCATGTATGTTAAAATCGTAGAGGAATGCTCTGTTAGCTGAGCTTATTTATAATAAACCACACACACTGAAATATACGACATTGACCATTAGTGCGAGCTGAGCTTTTTGTTGAACTTTCCATTATAAAGAGCATAGGGGCACAGCATCTCTACATTGACCACCTGCGTACATTGAGAACTTTTTCATCCAAAGACAACAACCCACCCGTCAGAAAAGCACAGCAACACGACATCTCCAGATTGCCCACCTGCGTACATTGAGCATTATTTCATTCCATTTTTCATTTCCCGGAGGCCATTCATCTGCCCATTAGGAAAGCATGTGGACACACCATCAGTGCACTGAACTCCTGTCTGTGAGTTTTTGGTATATATATATATATATATATATATATATATATATATGTATATATATATATATATATATATATATATATATATATATATATATATATATATATATATATATATATATATATATATATATATATATATATATATATATATATATATATATGTATATATATATATATATACCGGTATATATATATACATACTTACATATATATATATATATATATATATATATATATATATATATATATATATATATATATATATATATATATATATATATATATATATATATATATATATATATATATATATATATATATATACATATGTATATGTATATGTACACGCACAAATGAAATTTCTCGTACAATTACATCGTTCCGTACCTACCCACTCGATTGCGTTCAAACCTAGCATACTTGGTAGGTTTGTATACATTTCTTACTCTCCATCTATATATCTCATAATTTGAGTCATATGTGACACCTTCCCACTTGCCAACAGGAAATGTCATTTTTTTTACTTCTTCAAACATTCGAGATATATCAAATAACCTTCATACAAGTCAGATATTGTCCTTAGATTTTTACGTTTCTCTTCCATTTTACAGGTGTATTGTTTCTACCTGTTCTATTATGATGGCATGATTAAATCAAGCGATTCCGCCTATGAAATAGTTCCCAAGGTGTCCCCAAGATGAGATGCATGAGTTGTTGCTGAAGTACACTCCTCTTGCTACCTAAACCACTGGGATATTGACGCAATCTCTCTTATCCTCCCCGCACTATAGATTTGGAATAGCGAATGTCCTATCTATCAAGGAAACGGGACATTTGGTATTCATAGATTCTTCGCGGCTAACGAATAGCGGTATTGTTGTCTGTGATTATTCAGGCCTTAAAAAGCTATCGTCCTTAAATCGTACAAGATATGCACACTTTGCCGCCGGATCAGAATCGATGCCTGTCAGCACAGCGTCTTAATGGGCCTCCTAAGGACATTGTGACGCAGGCTCCTGAGCAGCCCATGATAATTAGATCCCACGAGCGATATACATTACGCATTGCTATGCACATTATCAATGATAGGAGCTAATCTCTGAGGTATTTAATTGTACGATAGAAAATAGCTTTTGCTTTGTAGAAACCTCAAGTTGACAACCTCGCATAGAGAATATGCAGTATGTACTACTCAGTTAACATACGTTTTCTAATTCTGTTGTAACATCTTAAGAAGTTACGTTCCTCACTGTTTATGAGTTTAATATGTATGTTTGTATGTATTTGTTCATAATATATATATATATATATATATATATATATATATATATATATATATATATATATATATATATATATATATATATATATATATATATATATATTGCTTTGGTCGTTATCGCTCTAACTAGTGTTATGCAAGGTTCGTTCTAATCCCTGCATTGCATGTTAGACAGAATTATCAAAGAGTTCTATTGAAGGGTTTGCCTCCCGGCAGGAGGATGTTTGCGAGTCTGTCTCACTCCACCCGTCAGTGCTTAATCATGATGGAAGGCAACACGAAGTGAGCCATCCTATTAGGCGGCTGAAGTAAAATACATGTCTACTTCTTTACCTAGTGGTCTGCAAGGAGGCGTTTTCGTTCTGTAACGCTTGTCTTACCATTACCACTCTCTCCTGCTAACGCCTTAACTAATTGGTTCGGGGTAAGTGGTTTGTTTGTGTTATGACATTTTCGCTGCTTGACATGCCCCCTTGAGTGGCAGAAGACAATAACGCTGGGCCGAGCAGGAGCTTGTCAAGTCACGTGTAAGGCGACATGACATAAAGCAGACACTCCTACGTGGCGTGAACATGTTTTTGGATGTTTGAAGTGATTGTGGAATACCTTAGGTAGCCTGTTATGTTTGTAGTTTAAATGCAGGTCGACTAGATTGATAACGGCTATCACTGTTTGTTCCATGTTTACCCTGGACTCAACTTGATACGTCCCATCCCTATGCTTGTTCAGTTCTACTGATGTGTTTCGTATCTAGTTTTATTTTTAAGAAGTTTATTTTTTTGCAAGTCACCCTTGACCATCGTTTGATACATGTTAAAGGTTGTTGTATATGAAGATAGAAATCAGAGGGCTTGGGTTACATCGCCGTCTGATATAATACATTGGATATAATGTAAATGAATTACAAATGCATATAAAAATGATTTGACTAGTACATAGTGATAGTATTGGAATTATAACACCTACATAATATGACCTTGAAATATGAGTGCACTACTAGGTTGTAAGTTTGTAGAAACGAACAATGGAAAGACAGTATTGGAAATAATGAACCCATTTGAAAATTAATAGGATAAAGTCTAAAGTTGACTGATTTATCCTTGATATACTCTATGGGCTTTCATTAAAGCAGTTAGACATAGCTATCCATTTCTTGTCAGATATTGACCTTTTTATTCTCAATTTTGTATAATTTTTCATTTGTGAAAAAATTCCTATGCAGAGTTGGATGTATCTAAGGTAAATATCCTCAATCATACGGTTATCAAAAGAAAAACTTCTGGATACATTATGGGAGTCTAGTTCTATGCAAGCATTTTCATCCCATTTGTCATCAATTTCTAATATGATGTTTTCTTTTGAAGTTTGGAGTTTTTTGTATATATTTGAAACACCATTTAAATCAATATTTAGAATGATATCGATCGAGTTATTTCTAAAAATTCTAAAAATTCCTAAAATTTCAGTTTGAGACTATGCTGTTCTAGACAATTCATTTTTTTTGTTAAAGCGTTCGTTGATAAAATTTAGGGAGCAGATCCCCTATTACCAGTAGACCTTCGTCATGCCACTGTCGATTAATTTGGAGTTGAAACATGTTATTGTACCACAAGAGGGTTGTTTGAATGACCTCTTTATCTTTGAAGCAATAACTGTTTTGCAAAAGCTGTACACCATTAACCACGCCTAGCCAAAAGGGATTGCAAGTTGTTTCTTTTGTCCTCTCTAAGTAGTCTGGACCATATTTGAAAATATCTGAGAAATCCATGTCATTAGAAAATATATTTAATATTTGATATCAGCTTCTAGGATATTGGCAGGTTCCCTGCACATAAACTGGTTTACAATACTATTCAAATAGTCCATACTATTTCTATTGGGGCTTGCAAGATTGCAAGATGTTTGATAGTTTGGTTTTCGGTATCTTAGTAACTTCCCATACACTGGAGATAGACTAGTTTACTATAAACTAAGTGAACTGAATGAAGGGTGTTTTGAACCAAGCAGTGAGTTTGAGTTCATTTACACCATCGTATAGTTTAGAGTATTATAGTATAGTATTATTTATTTGCCATATCCGAAAGATGAATTTACGCGATAAAACGTGGTATAGGTAATACAAAAACCATACAAAATAAAACATCAAGATTAATCAGTTTAACGGAAAACAGTGATTATATATATATATATATATATATATATATATATATATATATATATATATATATATATATATATATATATATATATATATATATACATATATATATATATATATATACATATATATATAGCGCAGTATGGTCATTAAGTTAAGCTGATTTTCATCCTGCACAAGGACCTTCAACTGACACTTTTTACCACATCGAGGTTAAATTATGAGTTGCCAATGGTGCCGGAAACTGGGGAACACGGGGAAACCGCCAATTGACCCAAAGTAATTGGCAACTTCTTCATATGCTTCGATCTAGATCTAGATTCGAACGCAGCACCTGCAAAGCGAACAGTGAGTATAAGCTGCAAGCTGTCCGTGGGAAAACCTTAGACAACTGGGCTAAGGGGAAGTCACCTTGAAATAGGAAATCCCGCTTCCTGGTCGATCTGGACCCGTGTATTACGCATACACTGGATGAAAACTTTGAACCCAATTATGCTTGTTTGCATTTAGATAAACATTTATATGAATGTTAAATAGGCCATTTCCTATTTATACAACGTCAAGAGTGTATTTACTTAGTGGCATGTCCTCAATGCTGTACTATGTTAACGCGTGGTGTATGCATGTAAAATACCTTTTCATATATAACACATGGGTGGGATTTTATCCCAGATGAATATTGTTTGTTGTAGAGTTTCTACGCGGGTGTATCTTTCCACAAACTAAAACGCAATATGAATATCAAAATAATCTTCATTACAAAAATGAAATTCAATAAAGTACACTATTATGTTTGTATCTTATTTGAACCTTTTGAAGTAAGAATCACTTCTGTCTACGGAATTGGGTGAGTAGCATGGATGAATTACGAGATAGAGGATGAAGTAGAGAATACCTGGCCCATGGGTATTTAGTTGCTGTTCGTCTCCAATATGCCATGATAAATTGTCTTTTGGGGAACAGTAAACGACTACAAAATACGATTGATGAAATATGACTTTACCAAAAAATGCCACAGGGTGTTATCATCATTTTTGATATCGTGCAGAAAAAAACTGGAAATGACATCAGATTTCTTTGCTCTGCTAGATCTCTATTTTCTCTTTCTTCTCCATATTGGTACCATGTCATATTCTTTTGATACTGCTTGCATGCTATGCATTGTCAAATGCAGAAATCAAGTTGAATTAGATGGTCATCTGGGCGACACGTATTGCATGTACATGTATGTACATACAGTGGCATAATTGACGGTTAGAATAGTGTACAGTAGTACTCTTCCTTGTTAGGATACAGTATGACTTTGTAAACTACCTTATACAGCAAACATACATGCGACTGCTGGTGCTGCTGATACTACTACTACTACTACTACTACTACTACTACTACTACTACTACTACTACTGTCACAAAGTAGCAACTATACCTTGTTAAAGTCGCCTGAAAAATCATAAAAGATAAACAATTCATTTTTGATATGAATACTTCAAACATATGGTGAAATAGACAACAGCAAACAATTTCTGATTTGTTTGTCTTTGTTTGACGAGATTAAGAATGGGAAGACCATTCCCTTTGCGAATAGTTCAGGGGCAATTTTTATCTTGGTAAGTTTTTCACAATGTCACACATTCGCTTGGAGAGTTTGAGTAATGTCTCTTTCCAGCTTACATATCCAAACTATTGACACATGCATCACCTGCTTCAGACGTCATCTCATTGTTGCCAAATATAAACACAATAATCACTCTCTTTACCTTGTGCCTTTGACTCTGATGAACACTAACAACGCTTAATGGGGGCATTTACCTCCACAGCTGGCAGTCATTTACCTTACAGTATAGGTAAGCCATCGAACCCTCTTAAGTTAAGTGTCTTTGGGGATATTTAGGGAGTGCGTCCTTCACTTGTGGCGATAAATAATTTAAAACGGTGTAAGCTACCGAATAATCAGTACATTTTCCGATGAATTAGACAAAATATACTGAAGATTATATTGAAGATCAAATAACGCATTAATAACGCCTAACCTAGTTTTACGCGTCTTTCAAGTTGGAAGTGGCAGAAATGTCGGTTGCGTCTAAGGGAATATTAATTTCCGGTTTGTAATGTGCCTGGCCTTGACTGGGTTCCAGGAGCAGCATTGAAAGGTCGAGTGATGTATCCTGACAGCTGTCGCCTATTGAGTAACTACATTAGAAACAGAACAAGTTTGAGGGATTAGTTCTTTTCAGCATAATCTTGATTCACCTTAAATATCTAGTAGCTGGTATATGCTATTATCATATTACTGTAAAATCCATTCATCCTTTAATGAAACAAATGACGCTTTTTTCAAAATTTGAAATGTTCTTAAAAGAAAATGTACTGGAACATAAATAAACCATTGTTCAATTGATAACAATGATGCATAGATGTGTTTTGATAAAAGCATAAGAATATCTCCTCTGCGTCTTTACTTAAGCTTTACATGCGTTTACAATAGGAATCGAACGCAGTAGTTGATCTCTATACTGATTTCTTCTTGTGTCTAATTGTATATGAATATTATATACTAGTATTGGCTTTCATATTGTTCTTGCGGTTAGAAAAATATGTAACAGTGTTATGTTTGTAGTTATTTTAGACTCCTTGGTTCATTCAGTTACATTTGTAAATGTCATTGTCCATATCAAATATGTCTTACGTTATTTTTCATGCACAATTGTATTTGAAATGTCCATGTGAGCACTAATTCTAGACAATATTGTTCTTTCAGTTACAATCGTTTGTATACCCATGACCATAGCTGAAAGTGTCTACCGAGTTTGGGTGTATGGAGAGTTTTTGTGCAAAGTCACACCTTACTTACAAGGTAAGGCTTACAATTTGGTGCTTTCTTTTTAGAAATACGAGCTTTTACAGCGACTGCCTTAATGTATGTATGTATCTCTATTGACCACAGTCAGTTATTGCAGTAAAAGTTCATACAACTATACAACTATGCATGATTACAGAACATGTAATGTACTAATAAAGAGAAAAAAATAACATAAACTTTTGAAGAAATATTTGGAAAGGGGGGGATTGCACCTTGGCTATAGCCTAATAGAGGTACATGTCCATCAATTATCCTACCTCCATACGTGACCTGAGGCATTCAGAATGCATTATATCAAGATCAAAATCAGCCACAAGGGCTCCTTTGATCTAACACCTGGCACCAACAGAGACACCTCGGCGAAGAACAGACACTATCTAAACGCTTTATGTTTCCGTGAGAAAGGGCGTAAATGCCCCAAAAGTGGACTCCAGCTCCCAAGCTCTTTTTCCACACAACCTTTTCCAACACCCGTGGCTATACGCAATCTCCATAGCCATGTCTAGCCTGCGATTAGAGAGGCTACTAGATCTAGTAACAAGGCCATCAGCAACGCCGGCTGGTGTACTGGGAGCAATCCAATGCTGCAGCAAAGTCTGGAGTCCTTCAGTTCAATGGTAAGCAATTTAATGAATACCGTATACTTAACTAAAGACATAAATCAACCCTGATGTATCATTCAACCAAGTGGTTACCGACCAAAAAGATGGCACTGAACCTTTATGCAGCACCGGACATCTTAATAGAACCTGTACAGGACCCGCCATTTCTTAGCCCTGATTCCCAGTTTGTATAGCTGGAAGAAGAGGCCATCCATCCAAACAGAATCAAGGGACTTAGCTACGTGAAATTAGGCTATGAAATATTTTTTCCTTGGCCACGTCTAGGGAGGCTGGAAAAACAGTTTTTGTAGCATACCTAGACGTGGATAAAGCTTTTGATTCGATATGGATCAATGGTTTATTCTACCAACTATACAAACTAGGTATCAGAGGCAGGCTTTGGCGCATCCTCAAAATGGTATATACTGATTTTAAATGTAAGGTACAGATACAAAATAGAACCTCCAATTGGTACTCTATGAGCTGCGGGATCCATCAGGGGGGATTTCTCTCACTTTTAAAATATGTCGCTTTTGTGAACTCCCTCCTGGTGGAACTAAGCAACTCTAACCTTTGTATACAAATAGACAATATAAAATGTACCCCAGTCGGGTATGCAGATGATATGTCTGCTGCCACCAACTGCAAATACAAATTGGATAAAGCTCTTGATATCATAAACTCTCACGGTAACAAGTGGCGTTACGAATATAACGCTAGCAAATGTGCTATCCTTGTACATGGAGAAGGAAAAAATGCTTGGTTAAGAAATTCCAAATTTAGATCTTTTAGACTCGGCTCTGAAAATGTTAAAGAAAAAGAGGTTTATGAGCATGTTGGGGTTATATCCACCATACCCTGTAGTGATATATCTCCTATAGACAATAGACTTTCAAAGGGACGCAAAACCTTAAACGCCGCTACTGGGCTAGGTATAAAGAGAAATGGTCTCAACATGGCAGTATGCAATCTAATTTTTTGGAGTGTCGTAGTCCCGACCACAACCTATGGTTGTGAAGTATGGGTATTAGATGATAAGGACTTTTTAAATATTAATGACTTTCAGAAATTGGCTGGAAGGAGAATGCAGCGTTTTAAATCAAACTCCCCCACCCACTCATGCTACTACGGCTTAGGTTGGATGGACCTGTTTACCTATATGACCTGTTTTTACACACTATAATTAGACTTAATGACGACAGTATGGTCAAGATGCTAGCCAGAAGTAGAGCAAAAACCTTTAATGAAAGCATAATGGTTGGCCTTCAAAATACCCATAAGAGTCCTTTATTTGAGATTTTTAAGGTGAGTCACAACTTTGGCCTGTACGATGACGTGATGAGGATGATTTTCGGTGTCACGGTATACAGCAAATCCCAATGGAGAGATAAAATTTGGAAAATAGCATGGGACATGGAAGACCGATACTGGGTACAAAATGCAATCCTCTATAGGAATGAAAACTTACTCTTTAAGACCACCTTAAATCCACGATACCTTACTTGGTGGCATCTCTCTGATTTATTACCAAGCCTGATGAGAGTATGTGAAGATATGGCAAGAATGGTATGTGGCACTAGCAACTTAAAATGTGATGATCCGAAACATAGAAAGGAAACTCTGAGCAACAGAGCCTGCACCTTGTGCAATTCTGGAACTGAAGAAAATACTTTCCATCTGGTTATGCAGTGCCAATACCATGAAGCCACTCGTATATGTATGTACAATGACATAGACAAACTCCAAATTGAGTCTTACAATAGTTTTAATGAATTACAAGGGGATGAGAAATTCCTAAACACTCATGGGAAAGAATGTTCTGACTATTGACCAGGATGACATGCTGAAACTGTGGACTATATCGGGATATTATATCAGTATGATGTATAGAACCACCATCTACAACCAAAATTTGGTGATCTAACATCATTCAACTTGCATTTTTGCATACCGAATACCCAATAGCCAAATTCTCATGCAACTCCTCTAAAGGTCTTTCTTCCCACAATTTCCTGTAAACCTATATTTTCAATATTTTCTCTGTTCTATTCCTATCGTTAATTTTTGTTCGCATTACACCCTATATATTTTGTTTTTGTATGTCTTTGTAAGTCACCGCTACAGTCAATAAATATACAAATACAAATACAAAGACAGAGCAACGGTCTCCTGTAACAGACAGGTGTAATGGATACATGTTTGTCTCTTTTGCACGACCCTTCTCCATACAAGTCCTAACTAAATTTCTTACTGAAATAGATAAGAAAATATATATACTTATATATATATATATATATATATATATATATATATATATATATATATATATATATATATATATATATATATATATATATATATTAAGGTCCAATACAAAAGTGTAACTGCCCTTGTACAGAAGTACCTCCATGCTAATTCAAAAGCAGACAGGTATAAACCCCAGATTCCTAACTGTATCAGAAAGAATGACTGAAATATCCAATATGGAATTAGCAGCATATGATATATGCTCACTGGTCTGAGTCGAAAT
>OZ012684.1:94293357-94333357 GCA_963942565.1 Maea johnstoni
CGCCGTGTTGTTTGGCATAAGCTGGTTGCCGTATTACGTCATCACAACATACTTGGTCTTTCATCCTGAGGATACTATGTTCCTGTCAGCGCTGCCGTTTGCCCTATTACTAGCTCACTCAAACAGCGCCCATAATCCTATTCTGTATTGCTTTATGAATGTCACCTTCAGGAAATGTGTCTACAAAATACTTCAGTGTCTCAGTTTAAACAGATTCAAGTATTCCAAGGTGAGTAATATGATGTGGATGGGACGGGTAAAAGTGGGTGAGTAAAAAGTTAACGTCCGGTCTACTGGTGCGGGAATAAATAGTCAGTTTTGCTAGCAATACATGTATTCCTATGGCATATCCCCAATTTTATCTGAAAGTGTATAGGATAATGCGGGCCTAAACGATTGCGATAGTATTTCAAAGCCACTTAGGGTAATAGTTGGCTGTTAAGTGTCCGAGGCGGACGTGTTTACATGGCTTAAAAGCCATGCGTCGTGGATCAACAGAGCAATGGCGTTTATGGCAATTACAAGTAGAGATTGGCAATGATTCGGACGTGACCTGCGCTAAAACTGCAATAAACATAGGGTTCCTGCCCTCGATATTTGCATATCGTATCATTTCCATGGTGAGCACTCATAACGCATGGCAGCAAGGCAAACATCACGAACTGGGACCTAATATGATATATACCTGGTGCGAACCTTTCACTCTAAAAAGCTCTTACAAATAAAATAATAATAATCGTGTGCCAAATTGTTCCACAGAATAACAAAACATATGAAAAGATGCATTAACTTTGTACTGATACATTGTTAGAAAATGAAAGAGTTTTCAATATTCTTTTCCCATTTGTGATAAAAATGTGGGAAAGATAGTGTAGGGCATTTATAAACACTACGCCATTACGTTTATCAAGCCCAAGACACTAATCATGTAATCTCCTACAAACATTGAATAGACAAACATTGGGCTTTTATTTAAGGTAATACCTATAGGGCACAACCTTTGTATAAAGAAATATTTTGTAATGTCGATTTAATTGATTGAAAAGCATCATCTATAGACAAAACTGTAATATTTAAAAACGTTTAATCACACGAATAAAAACGTTGCAAATACATTCTGAAAACACGTTACGAAAAGAACGAAGTCGTTCGTAAACTTTCAAATCAATTTACAACTATGATAAGACCATCTTTGCACGAAAATAACAATAACATAATATTATTATGTATTTTCTGTATTAACTGTAAACATGTTACAGAAGGCAATCAAAAATAATAATAATAATTACCGATACTTAGAAGGATGAAATATTGGATGTGTGGAAATTGTCACAATATACACAATGCAAGGTTTGTTCAAGGCCAGCCCTTGTAAAGAATGAATTATTAATAGTATTTGTAAATCGTGGATCGAACGCCAAACCGGTTGGTGATATTAACATGTATGTAAATACATTGCAAAACCTAATAATAGCACGTATCCTAATGTTTTACCATGTTAACTGGGTAAAATGCAGAGGGAACACCACACACACCTCTTCAATATGTGTTTTGTTTATTTATATTTTTTATCTTTTAATTTTTTTTTTGTTATTATTATTTTCTTATAATTTTATTGTTCCTTTTATACAGTGACATAGTTGCAACATGGTATAGAGTACATCAAGTAAAGAATGTTATAGTGTCCTTAAAATATATGTTATGAAATCAAAGTAGGTAAGTTTAAAGAAAATGTATAAAGAATGACGTTAGTAGTTCTATAAATGAGAAACAAAATATTCATGTTATTGACATGTTTTAAATTCTTTCGTTTCTGTTTCAGGATCTCGTTGTGCAGTATTCAAATATTACAGGCAGTATACGAACTTCTCTTCGTCACAAAAAATTCAGTCATAACAAGAAAAAGCAACGTGGAAATCATACTGCAAATCCTGTCAACTCCACGTGTTCAGTGAAAAGTGTGAAATTTGACACAACAGAACCAAATGGTTTAGCAGAGTCGTCGGCTAATATCAGCAGAAGCAGTTCTGATGTTGACATGCCGCAAGGCCACTCAACTTTCCCGCCAAAAGCATTATTCCTTGACCTACATTCACGGCGCGAGGCGGAGCCGACCTGGGATAATATCGAATTGAAGGATCTCACGAGAAGAGAGATCTTGAATAAACACGTGTACATACCAAGTACCATTAACGAGGAGACCAGATCGCCTAGTTCGGATGTACACGTTTCTCTAAAACAATCATCGGAAAGTCCGGAGAGTCCGGAAAGTCCCGAAGAGTGGTGCCACGTGCACAGCCCGCTGATGACGTCAGAAGGCAGGCGAGGCCCCAGCACTGAAATTGAGCGGGAGATCAAGGATTTGTTGGTAAAGGAGCTGTCACAAGTCAAGAAGACAGGCGCTCTGTAGAGCATCTGTACCGTTCCACTGAGATAAACACTGCAATAAAACATTCCCCATGAGGTACACACTGTGGCTTTAACCCTATCGCATCTGGCCTGCAACATGCTCTAACAACCTTGTGAAAAGAACTCATAAAATATAGTAATGTTTGAAAAAAAGAAGGCGGATTGTTATACATAACGGGAACAATAATTAATCAACTATTTATGAAAATATTGCTTTATTTTGGAGAAGATATCCCCACGAGTGTTAGATCATGAGTACAATCCAGTAGCGAATGGGTAAAAGAAACAAGTCATAGGTCACAATAACATGGAGTCAACTTGACCTACATAGTATGTCTTTTTACGCCCTTTTCTGAAAGATTCTAATTTCATGCAATTTAGTTTCACAAAGGCACTCGAACTTATCTCTGACGTAAACCATTTTCAAAGACGTTTTCGTGTACATGTACATGTATGTTAAACATGTTCCAAAAACGTAGATGAATAAATATTGCAAAATACTTAAACAATTCATCTGATGTTCACGGTATAGAGTGGTTCTATGATTTGCGAATCTATATTGAATACATATAACAAAAGTATCATTTGTTGAACGACAGATAATTGTGAAAGATTTTGATACTAAAGTGTAGCTAATTTCATAATTCAGTTGGGTTGTCCACTTAGATCGAATCTCATTAATGGCCTCGTTGTTATTGCTCAACATATGTTCGTAAACATTTGTACAACCTTTGTCTAAAATCTTAGTTATGTTTAAAAATGGTAATTCAGTCGCAATCAGTTTAACCTCGCTAAAATTGTATTGTAAACCTTTTCCTAATCACAAATCTTAATATTTTCATATTCTTGAAAATTGATTCCAAATTTAAAAAGTGCTTGAAGAAGTCCCTTTTTAACATTTGATTAAAAGTAATTTTCTAAATAACACGAATGATATCTGGGAGTCCGTTACCTCGTCTTTTCCTTTGAATAACCTCCTTCGTGGCCAGGGTTATTGCGTTGATAGTTGGTGTATGTGTATCTACACCAGGCACTTTCTCAGCATCTGGCAATTTGTCGAATTTGTCTTTTTACTTCCTAATCCATAAGTCCACTGAACTCCATCAATTAACTACGTGAGAAGTAATTCCCGTAGTATGATCAGTGCTGCACTCGGGTCATTACGGTTCGGGCTGAAGAGAATAGAGCATTCTTACACGCTGTAAGCCGGGTATATCAGTTGCTCTCCTGCTGCAGCGCAGGTCACGCAGCCAGATCTGGTCGCCGATGGAAACGATCAAGCATCTTCCAATTTAGTTCTTGACAATATATTTTGGTTGATATTTTTTCTACATTAAACTGTTTAACCTATTGGCCATTTGACTCTTTAAGGATTTCACATTCTTTGCATAGAATGTGTCCTGTTCATGTACAAGTTAGTTATGCGAATTCGGTGTATGTTTATGTTTTCATACAATATGTTTTTTGTATCAAAATATACATATTTGAATATGTTGTCTTAGTTGAATATAATTCATACCTCTACAAAAGTTGAATGTTGCCAAGAAATTCGATTGTCTGATGTATATGTAAATTTGACAATGTGTTCATTGGAAATGATAAAAACATAGTCTACACAGTTTTATTTCTTTGCATATTTCTTTGCATATTTCTTTGCATATTTCTTTGCATATATTTTTATGTCCAGCTATGAAGTTAAACTTGTGATCTGTCGAATAAAATGCGTTATATTATTCAAACGAATACCTCTAATACCAGACACAAATAAACTATCTCCGCCATATGTGGACGGAGAAAGTGATTACTTCATACCTGATACAGATCCCAAAGATAAATATCTACATTCAATTTCCAACCAAAAGTCGGTATCTTTAAGATTGTGATTTGTCGGGTGAGAATGAGCTACATTTTTTAAATAAAGACCCCATTCAAAGTTTACAAATATAACTATCACTACCAAAATGTTGATATTGAACATATATAAGATGCATACATAATACAGAAACCCGAAGATGAAGATCGACATTAAAAGAGTCGTCACATGTATCTTTGGCAACTTGATACAATGCAACACTTATTAAGAAAACACACTTAACTGCCACGATATATGGCATACTCAAGTTGTTAGCAGGCTTTATGTTGTGTTAAACAAAACTCTATTAAACTTAAGTCCTGTTTTGGTACATTTTCATTCCATATGTCTCTATCGTTTGTCAACTGGTAATGTCTCTCTTGACCATACAGCTATCAAGTGTAACTGACTTGCACAGTGCTTATTGCTGGTACTTTACCTTATGTGTAAGCGTAATATGCATGTCCTTTAATTACCCCAATGTTAGGTTTATTTTGGTGGCAACAGGCCACGTTTCATATTTTTGTGAACGGTATAGCTTCATCGCTATTCGGTCTCTTAGCAATATTACCCTCGCTGTGTGTGGAAACCACTTATTTCTATAATATAACTCACAAGTCCAATGCATGTGTTAAAACAATCCCCCACAAAAGCAATGCATTTATGTATATAATGTGAATGCGGCTGCCACTCATCATTTGAGGTCAGCTTCTCAACGTAATAAAATTAACATATCCCAATCAATTCATGATAGTTTGACGGCCCCTTACGTTTATCCATATACATCACATATATATATATATATATATATATATATATATATATATATATATATATATATATATATATATATATATATATATATATATATATATATATATACATATATATATATATATATATATAAATATCTGTCTATCTATCTATCTCTCTCTCCTTCTCTCTCTCTCTCTATATATATATATGTACTTATTTATATATATATATTTATATATATATATATATATATATATATATATATATATATATATATATATATATATATATATATATATATATATATATATATATATATATATATATATATATATATATATATATATACAAAACATCCTTTTCGTGCCATGCCATCCTGCCATCCTGGCCACTGCATGAGCAGTTGCCTTACATCATCCTCATCCGCTAGGTCGTATAACCAGCAGGACCTTCTCGCAATATGTACATCCTTTTTACTCACAACATCAAATTTAAAAAGGCTCGCGTGGCACTGTCATTGTCTAATATGTTGGCATTAATGTAACTCAGAAATTTTCCATCAGACTAGATACGTAGCATGCACACATAAACGATTTAAGAAGATTCACGCTTCTATGGCATATAGCCTGGACATTTTAAAACACATCATCCATTCCCCACGCTCTTTTTCAAACGTTTCCCTCCAAACACTATCACATACATGCCCGTTATGAACCCTATCGGCTAATGTCACATATTGAGGTCGGTTTGGTTAAAACAAAATGAGGTACTTTGTGACATCAAAGAGGTTAGTGTGCTTTAGCACCACCCGGGTTACTGATAACAGTGCACCTAAAGACATGTGTTATTGATGTTGAATCTACTGTGTATGGCCATCACTAAATAAAGCCAATTACTGAGTAAGCTTTGATTCCACTTAATTAATACATAACACGCATTCTCTACATAAAATCTAAAAAAAGACATACTGTAAAACTGGTAATGATTGCGTGATTTTAATTATTGCGTTTTAATGCGAATGCATGAGGACGCAATAATTAAAACACGCATAAATCTGTCTCAGCGTTAGATGGCACTGTTTATTGGTGGAGATTCGCATTAATTAAAACACGCATAAAAGAGAAAATGAAAAAAACGCAATATTTACTACACGCAAACATTACCAGTTTTACAGTAGTTCTGACAAAAATACAATGCACGTTGCGCAATTATGTTTTAGATCATCAATTAAGCAACAACCGACAGCAAATTTATAGACACCAGCAAATTTAATCCACATTGGCATCCAGTGCCAAGTTCAGCACACGTTCAGTATAAATGTCCACCTTCAACACATACAGCCACGATCTCAAGCAAGAGACAGTTATACATTAGAATCGATATTTCCGCAATGTATTGCACCAATTGTTGATATTGATTTACACTTCATACCCTGAGGGCATTTATCAACGACTAGTGCTGTAGCCCCGCACATACTATGTGCAAATATATAAAGATGTCCATTAAATGCTTGCATTTCGCTTACATTTACATTAGTTTCTAATGCTTAGAAAAGTAGGATAAGTAAAGAGTAAAAATGATCAAAAGCATTACTTATGAAATAGACATGCCTCAATCACGAATAGTATAAGAGGACAAAAAACATGACCAAGCAATTCTGAGAGGAAGCGATTCCCTATTTCCATTATCACGTGGCTGTCTTTTTTGGGTAAAAGGAATAGCATAAGGTAATCAGCCGAGCTAATGACAATAGCATTATACTTTTGATATAAAACTAATGATAACATTATGTACCCATTAACTATATTCATCGTCCCTTTTCTCTTTTAAGTTACAAAGAAGTTACGTAAGGTGCGTTACTAGACAATGTATGTCCCAACACCGAGGTTAAACACAGAATACATGCACACGTACAATAAGTTGAAAGAAGGGCTTGACCTTATTCTATACTGACAGTTACTAAAACTAAAAAGATTGTGTTCATTTACCGGAAAAGCAATGTTTGTATTTCTCTTCAGTACAAGGACGTCTTGGCATCAATCTTGGTATTATAATCTTTATTTCGCCTCTGAAAACACATTGTCGTCACATAAGATGATCCACAAAGAACAGAGCTAAGCTTCCAATGCATGGAAATGTAAACAAGTAAATAGTCTCTAAACACTTGATCAGTTGTATTGGAGCGCTGCGTACAGACAGCGCCATCTATTGCATGTTAAACATACTAGTTTGTTAGGAGTCAGCTTGGGTCGATAATGAATAACATTCTTCTGTACATATTGAAAAATATAAATCATGGAAAATAGGTTAAGACTCAATTATGTTTCCGTATTCTTTAACTAGAATATATCTCAGCAACTCAATGATATTAGATGTTAAAAATCACAGAATAAAATGTCAACTTAAGAAACGCAGAGTTTCTCTTTTGCAAGCTCTTAAAATATGTTTATATTTCTATGACTTTGTGAATGATGATATGCAGTCAATGAATGTTCCTTACAAAATAATATTTAGTGTTCCTTCGCTATATGCTGCCAGTTGCTCTGGAATATCCCCCGGGGGATTGAAATGGTTTCCGTGTGTACAGTGCCTGCTAGGGGAGGAAGGTCGTGTGAGCGCTTCGGTTGATACAAGACTATAAACCCAATACCTTTATATAAACAAACTCCATATTTATCCCACCAATCTTCATGCCACCATAACATTAAGCCACCTCACAGTTATTAATGAAATCCTGAGGCGGTTTTATTAGAGATCATAACGATTCGATTTTGAAGCATTTTAAGAATGTTTTGATGATGAATTACACACATTTGATTGGTCCTTTATTGCTAGTGAGCATGCGAAATTCTGCTCATATTTACATTAACTCCCCTTTCCATGTTTTCCCCCTTTCCCTTTATTTTATTATGTTCAAAATGTTTTCGTGGACTAAAATAATGTATGCACGTATTGTTAACATGCTATTGATATCATGAATCGAGGACCTTAGGTAGAATGAAATAATGAGAACAGCAGTACAGTATTTTAACGTTTTATTGTAAAAATATGTCGTATTATGGCAAGAGAGACAAGTAAGCTGTCATATCGCATGGAAGGGTCACAAAGACATGTGGGTGTAAATTGTACTTCAGTTCCAATCTAACTGGTGCGTCGTGTGTCAGTGATTTCTCTCTCTACGTGGTACATGGTAGATACTGTAGGTGGGTGACAGTTGACTGTCCAATATGGTTCAGCTACCGCATGCAGCTTGACGGGGAATTTGATATTCCATATAAATTTTTTCTCGCGCCTTCATAGCGGTCAAGCTATGTCTAGCGATAACAATGATGTATGTTTGTTAATAATATTTAGTGATGCAGATATAAATCATGTATACTTTACTATGTACATTGACTGTAGATTTATGACATGATGATGTTGTTTCAATGGAAATAAAAATGGTATTTTGATAATAACGTTTCCTACATTCATTTGAGAAAATGTGATATGGATCATTTAGACAATTTGAAATAGACAACTTTACGAAGACGGATAATTCCTTTTTGATTTAAATGAATCACTCGTATTGAAGCTGCTGCAGTAGAGGAAAATGCAAATAAAGGCACATTTTATTTGTTAAATCATTCAACCTATATGCAATGCAATGAACAGTTTGTAGATAACATGTGAAAGTTATTGTTAAATACATAGATCTTTCTACAGAGTACTAGAGACGAAATCCAATGATTATAATAAAAGCATATTATTAATAATAAAAGTATAGCATTTGATAGACTCCCATGGTATGAGTATCAGATAAGTTTGACGTTTATCTAAAATTTGACTGAAGTAAAATCTAAGACTCATATAAACTCCGCAGTTTGAGTTTATAAGGATTTTGATATGTGAAATGAATGCAAGCTTTCTAAAAATAATTATCTTGATAACTATCTACTCAAAATCAGAATGTGTGTATACCTGTACTTATCAATACTCATGATACCAAGAAGTTCGTGATATGCTGATTACAGTCCTATCCAAAATATCCAAGTGGGATCTCGTTCGAGGAATAGTACTCGAAGGGACCGCTAGGTGCCACCACCTCCCCATTCACTATTTCGAGTTACGACGTGGACTGGCTTCAATACTCTTGGAATTACGATAGACATAGCAGAACCTTATTACTCTAACACTCAATATGTATGATATCAGACTAATGAATCAAAATACATGTATGTATGTATGTATGTATGTATATATGTATGTATGTATGTATGTATGTATGTATGTATGTATGTATGTATTTATGCATATATGCATATATTTATGCATATATGCGTGAGATGCTTGCATGCATGCATGCATGCACAACTATATGTGTATGTATGTATGTATGTATGTATGTATGTGTGTATATATGTATGTATTGTATGGTTGTATGGTTGTACGTACGTACGTATGTATGTATGTATGTATGTATGTATGTATGTATGTATGTATGTATGTATGTATGTATGTATGTATGTATGTACACAGCCACATAGAAAGTCGTATGTAGCATGTAACAGGGTCGACAGCCTTCCTCCAGCTGGGGCTATCTGAGTGTTCTTGCTCAATGGTTATTGAATGTGAAATTGTCTGTTTTACAAAAATCATACGGTAACATCATAATGTACAACATATACTGAAAGAACAAAAAGTGATAACTCATACATAAACTAAATAACAGGACACAGGGACGCTCATTTAAGCATATTCGAGTCTCCACATATTGATTTGTTAACCAAACACGTATTAGTTCGTGAATTTGATATACTCTATTACTGAACACTTGTTAAGCAAAGGGTGACAGCGATATTACGTCAATATAAGTGATAGTAAGTGGGAATTCTGGAGTGTCGATCATTGTATTGTTTATGCAATAGGGTTATCCTACTCTATTTAAGTATTTAGGCTATCCAATTCCTGATCTGTCTTTTACTATCCTTGAAAACATCTAGCTGATCAATGTTGCAGAGGTACGTCATATACATGTATAGGGAACACTTCTATCATCGGTACATCAAGTGGGTTTCCACCTGCGTGTGTCTTAAGGGTAATGTGTGGTGTTATAGATACCCAGAGGGGAAATCTGGATAATCTCATTTCTAACATCTTGAATATGAGGACATGATATATTGAATTGCTCTACATTCTACAGAGACTTAAGGTCACATAGGCCAAATGATTTCATGTAAAAGCTTCATCATTTATATCTAATGTCATGATTGTCAAATGTTTTAATACCCTTCGGTTTAGTCAACTAAGAGACACATCGTTAAAACCCGCATTATTCAAGGCCATTAATTGGTGGATGACAGGCAATTCGAGTACTATGTACGTATGCATGTATGTATGTATGTATGTAGGTAGGTAGGTAGGTAGGTAGGTAGGTAGGTAGGTGTGTGTATGTATGTGTGTTTGTATTTGTTCGAATGTACGTATGTATGTATGCATGTATGTACGTATGTACGTATGTATGTATGCATGTGTGTGTATGTGTGTGTATGTATATATTTTTGTGTGTTTGTATGTATGTGTGTATGTATGCATATATGTATGTATGTATATATGTGTTTATGTATGTACGTATACATGCTTGGATACTTGCATGTGTAACTGTCGGAATGTTGGCATGTCTGTAATGGTTATTTATTGTATGTCTTAGGAACAATACATATACCATTGTATTTTTTCATTAGCCAGTACATAATATATATTGCCACTAATGCATTGCTGACCATATGCGTGTGTCTATATGTGTAAATGTAAGTATGTATGTGTGTTTGAACGTATGTATGTATGTTTGTATATATGTATGTATGCATGTATATATCTATGTATGTATATATGTATGTATGTATGTATGTATGTACGTACGTATGCATTTATGGCTGGGTACATATATGCCTGTATGTTTATTTAATGCGTCAGTGCATGCAAGTATGTTCTTTTGTATTTGTACATATGTTTGTAGGTATGTACATACGTGTGCAGGCATTACGCATTCATGTTATAATGTATGTATATATGTGAGTATGTATTTATGTGGCGTTTTTATGTATGTATGCATGTATGTATGTTTTAATGTATTTATATATGTATGTTTTAATGTATTTATATATGTATGTATGTATATATGCATGTGTTTATATATATGTAAGCATATGTATGTATGTATGTATGTATGTATGTATGTATGTATGTATGTATCTATGTATGTATGTGTGTGTGTATGTATGTACGTGTGGGTGGATGGATGAAGGTATGCATGATAGATAACAGGTGTATGAATATGATGAATGTATGAATTATAGATGAATTGATGGAAGTAATACTTAACGGTTTGTATGCATGTATGTATGTTTGTAAGTAAGTATATATGACATAAAAAGCGTACATATAACATTATATAATATTTTGAAATTGCAATAACAATTCTAAGGCGATACTAAGAATAATTCAAAATACTGCAGGACGTTGGACAACAGCACCTATTAAGCTGATGACCTTTCTTCTCGGTAGCACCATTCAAGAAAAGAATCTTTTTTTAGAAATATAATCTTCATATATAAATCAACGTATAGAGTAATAGTTTTATAGGCCTACATTCCGTCACGTGACGTTACGTGGATTAGCTGTGGCACTGTCTTTCCTCATTACTATTGTTTTCATCACAATAAAGTATTGGATTGTCATCAATGTTTGAATCTGGAAATGTGCATACGCTGTTGTCATTTTTGTTAGAGAATGCGTTATCTGTCGGTTTGAGAGATGACGTATATTCTTGAGCATTACAGCTTTCAGTTTGATCCGAGCTTTCGCCGCTAGATAGCGCATGAGGTAATACTGAAGGTAAACTAGAGTTCCGTTCTCTATTAGAACTATCTGGAAAGCATAAGGGTGAAATAACTCGTTCCCTGGTGAGAATGGGAGATATAAGAGAGGTGTCTATTGAGCCAGTATCAGTGGTAAGTATAGTCAGTGACGTGCTCTCACAGTCGGAGGAGCAGCCTGAATGTGTATCGTGATGACATAACGTCCTTATTGGTGAGAGTTTGCTCCCACTGTACGGCACTCCTCGCCTGACATCACGTGACCTCAATATCACTGCGCACTCGTGCTCATTCTCTGCTTGTTCTCCATTAGGCGACTCTCCATTACTGCACTCCGTGCTCCTCGGCGCCACTGATTCCTGCTCGCTGCTGCTGCTTCCACGTCGGGTTAACACTTTACAAGCAGAAAGAGGGTTTGCACACTTAAGGAATATTTCATTCTCCTCCCTAGGAACGTTGTCTGCAGTGAGAAGGTTAAGCAAAGGAGGGCATAATCCACCGTTGTCTTTAAGAACAATATGGCCACCGGAAGTTCCACCGCAGCCATCTTGGCCAACACTTAATGCACACGTCATATCCGCTTTTGCTACCGAAGCTTGCTCAGAAATGCCATTCTTGTCGTCACCATTTTCCGTCGGTATTATAACACTTCTTTCACCACACGAGCTCGGACTCGGTGATTTCGATTCCTCGTTTATGGTTGTGGGGATATTCAGCATGTAATTAAACATTTCCTTTTTGCGCTGCTTGCACATCCTGTTTGCACCAGCAGCGCCTCTGTCGTCGCCGGCGGCCTGGTGTATCATAATGACGGGCAGCGGCCCGCCGTCCCTGTAGACAACCTCCTGCATCTCCAGGGACTCGGGCCGCTTGTTGAGGGTGCTGTAGCCAGAATCAGGGGTCGTTCTTAGACTGGAGGTCTTCGTGCTGGAGCGCAAACTGTTCGAAGAACGACTACCGAATGGACCACGACGGCGAAATGACGTCGCTTGGATTTGACAGGATACTGTACATTTGTCTTGCAATTTCCATTCATTTTAGAGTATTGGACAACCAAATTACCCTAGAAAAGAAAGATAATAATACCATAAGCAAAGGTGGCTTAATTTGATTTTCAGCCGTACATGTATTTGCTAATACATGCACAAGGGTGATGGGAAATGGTAGATATCTTACAAACAAGACTTAACCTAGTCATATCTAGAATACGTATCAAATAACCTGATACTTATTGGAATATCTGGATAACGAAACAATTTTTTTTCATGAACCTAGTACAAGTGACATGTTTGAATATTGTTTTCTTGTGTTAGAGAGTGTGGACATGCGTTGAAGTTATATACTATTTCAATTCGGTCCGCCGGTCCAAAGAGCCGACCAATCTTAAATAATACATGGAAGAATTGCATTGTTTTCAATATCGCTGCGGCAATGAATATGTGTCGTTTTCATTTTGCTTATCGAAAAGTTCCTATGAAAGTGTTGCTATTGTAGATGCATTTTTATAGCAAGGTTCCTCTTTTCGTGCCCTTGACATCGCGATGGATATTAAACTTGCTTCGTTTTCAACTAGACATTTGGGCTAGATGACGTTCAGCATGATTGATGTAGTGAGTAACTACAGGAATCAATCAAACCGATGACAACGCCATGTTAATTGCACATACCTGCGGATTATGCATCCCAACACATTTATGCTATTAGTGAGATCTTTAATCTACTCAACGACAATGATCAAGTGTGTGGCACCGTTGAATATTCATTACAGAGGGCATCAATTGATAGACGAGATAGCTCTCTCTAAAACAAAGGTCACCGACTTCCGAATTGACTCTCAGTGTCCAAGCATTTCTAGTAGGTCAATAGGCAAAACTATAACTCTCTATCATCAAAGACGAAACAACTTACGGTTTAATGATATTAACCGTATGTTCATTAATACAGGTGACTAATTAGGGGCCTTGGTGATCCATTTATACAGCAGAAGTTACCAAAAAATAAAATGATGGTAACAACTCTATACAGTTCATGCCTGAAATCATAAACTACATTACGTTCACTTGTCCGACGTCATTATGAGCCAGTGGACCGGCTATCTGACTGCGAGAACTCGAGTCAACAATTGCCTTGTACGTTACAATTGTAGTCTGCCAGGGAGTTACGCGTCCTGGGTGGTCACTCTCACAAAGAAGCATGACCACATCGCCCCAGTACTAAAGGAACTGCACTGGCTACATATGACAGTCAGGAAGAGAATTGAATTCAAGATTCTGCTCCCGGCGTACAAGTGTTTGCATGGAACTGCACCCTTTTACCTGAGGGAAATGCTGTTCAAGAATATGTCCCACCACGGACACTCAGATCAACATCCAAGAACTTACTCTGCGAGAAGAGAACCAACATGAGAACCCACGGTGACAGATCATTTAGTGCCTGTGCCCCAAAACTATGGAATCAGCTTCAAGTATCGCTTGCAAACGGGACTATGGCCACGTATGTGGTTAAGAGAGTCCTATGCTGAGCCAGAGCTGCTGAATCACTGTTGTCAGTGGGCATTGGCGACAATGTTCAATCTCATGCCGTTCACAAAACCAGTGCTGCCATCTACTACAAAGATGTCGTACTTAAGCAACTTAATAAGCGACTGAGATTTTAGATAATTATCCGTTAAATTTGCATTATTTTCTATCATTTCTATATTTCTATTAAGGTGTTTACTACTTACTCGCGACCCGATGTACGTATGCTTTCTTAGTTACCAGACACGATCCGATTCATTTACTTAATTTCCTTTTTACCCCTACGAGGTTCGAATAAATTACTTGCATGAGGGAAAGATAGTGTGTGCAGCATTGTTTTCATTAATGGTTTAGTGAGTATTGTGATGTTGAGTTTACATATGTATGTTCTCGCATCGGTTATAAAACCTTTTCACAACAAAAATACAAAAATAGTATGCATTAGACTGTTTCGAAAACCAAATGATAAGAAGCAAAGTTTGTCACGTTGACAAAACACACTAACATATACAAATAATTTGCCCTTTCGAAAAGGGGCAAAGTCATGGGCGGGGAGTTTTTAAATCTAAGTTTGTTTTTTGCTCTTACCACATGTTATAGTTTTGAAGATTTCTCCACATTCGTTTTTCCTGATGTTCAGTTCTCTGCCTATAGACTAAAAAGCCTTTGTTGCATGAAACATTCCCTATTGTAGCTGATCTTTCATTAGTTTTATTTTTTCCAATTTCATTTCACATTGTTTTTCTCTATTTCAAGTATCTTTTATCTTTCATTTTCAAATTTCACAAGACCATAACGCGAAAACAGATACTTATTTTTGTCCCAGGAAAAGCTGATGAGTTGACAGGCTCTTAACTGAGCGATCTTTCTCAGATACGCATACAGTACAGACTGCAATGTACGTTCACAATAAAAAAAAAATTGCTAGCCATGCCGTGGGTCAATTTTAATGCGATTTAAGTCGTTAGAACCGCCACAATCTATTCCATTTGGCCATTAATTTGCTTTGAAATCGGTCGCAAAATGTAGATTTTGCGACAGCTTGAAATCCTAATAATGGGTAGGCAATTTATTTTACGTCAATCTATGCTATCTCTTGGCCAGAACGGAAAAACATAAAATCATCCAAAGCTTCGCGCTCGCTTCTTGGACATGCCAGCATCAAATTAATGCCGCTCAGGGTCACGGTCAAAGTACCGGTAATACTGCACTTTGTGATCCGTGACCCAATTACGGCAAGCTGTGACTAGTTCACGTGATGTGATTGTTGCACGTTCAGAAACACGCAACAATCACATTGCGTGGGAGCGTCTTCTGATCTCGCGATTCTGAGCGAGACCGGAAGCGGCCTACGAGATTTAGCTCGCCCTCTGAGGAGCGACTCATAGTCATGGGCGCTGATACGCCCATGAAATGCACATTTTACATACTACATGTTAGCTACTTTTCTGGGGACGTAGACATTTAAAGATTCAACAATGCTACTTACCGGCGATGGGGTGGACTTTTTCGCAGTTTCACAACCTAACATCTTTTTTAACGAGCGTCTGAAAAATCGGTTCATGAAACAGTAGAGGACAGGGTTGCAAGCACTGTTGGCGTGTCCCAGCCACAATGAAAAAGGCAAAGAGGTCAGAAATAACTGAGTATGGCGTTCAAAATCAAAATCCAGGTAGACCGTCACAACATTGTATGGCAGCCAACATATGGCAAACAAGATGGCGATGACGATCAACATCCGGGCAACTCGTCGTCTTCCCGCCATGATGGCGTTGCTTTGTTCGGCCTGCATTTCCGTCGTAGTCCGATACAAATTCCTGCCCTCCGTCCATAACTGACGTCCGATCAAACCATAACATGACGTCACAACAATCCCTGGAATGAGGTAAATCATGCCGAGTAAAAAAATATCGTATATCTGTCGATCCAGCAACCGGGGCCACATTTCATTGCAGAATTTGATTGGTTCTGCCGGTAAGAAGTCTATAATATCCACCTGCCGCACGACTAGGATGGGGATCATCATGGCGATGGCGATAATCCAGATGGCAACAATCAGCTTACGCGCGTGTCCAACAGTGCTGACCTGGCGGAACGTCATGGGATGGCGGATGGCAAGATAGCGGTCAATACTTAGGGCAGTAATGGTCAACACACTGGACGCAACGGACACCCCTGTAACATAGTAAAATAAGAAACTCATGTATAAAAGACCTAGATGTTGTCTGTTCATTCATTTTTGTAACATGAGAAAGTAAGCAACAATCTTACGTTTGAATATGTCATGAATGCTCTGACGTTAATTGCTGACGTACTCTGCTAATGCAGCCCCTAAACGTCTAACACTATTTATATATATATATATATATATATATATATATATATATATATATATATATATATATATATATATATATATATATATATATATATATATTTATATATATATATATATATATATATATATATATATATACTAGTATATATATATATATATATATATATATATATATATATATATATATATATATATATATATATATATATATATATATATATATATATATATATATATATCGTTTCTTGTTGATTATTAGTGTAATCAGATGTGCGACCTTCCTTCCACTACGTCATGAACAGGTCATTTTGCCTTATCCCACTAGTAAGGTGATTAACGTTACCTTTATTCAAATTACATTTCGTCGCCGAGCATGCGACCCCAAGAGAAGTACATCGTCTAGACGCTATGCATAGATGTTACGTTTTTCATTGTTCATGAACATGTGATTCCATTAATTGTACATAAGCTATTCCGTACAGCCACATAATCGATGTGTTGTGGTTTTGCTGTGCACTAATGGTATCCATGGTATCACCTACCTTGTAAATATGCAGTGATTTTGCACATGAATTCTCCATAGATCCAGATCTTATAGATGCTCTGTCCAACAGCCATCGGAATACAGATCACAGTGACTAAAATATAACATAGAATGATGCTGATAAAACAATATCAAGGGTGTAAACAAGTAAGCATATGGTCCCAAACATGTTGAGTTAAATGCCTGATGGCATTCATACACATATGCAACTAAGAAAAGTTTGCTGCATATTCTTACAAAAAGAGTAAAACCTGGCTATAATATTGTTGCAGATTTGACAAATCTTGAACATTCGATTCGAATATATTCATTTAATCAACCGATTACAGAACGGAATGCAATCAACTCAAACAATAGTGTGATGTGTTCGAACCTCCGTGTATGATTTGACAACGACATTCTCATAATCCATATGCGATTACTGGTAGAGGAAAATGACACATGGCTGATATGTCTGTGGAACAAGAAATAACGACATGTATTAGAACAGATAAATAAACAATATAGATTCAATAATGATATTTCTGATTGGAAATCATATAATACAGTTTAATTTACCTCAGAGTTCTTAATGACACTCATATTCAAACAGCACATTTCAGAGTAGTTTGTAAGCCGAGGCATTCGCCATGCATTAGAGACATCGCTAGTTATGATTATGGAGGATCATAATGGAAATGGTTGGACAGTCATGAGAAGTGCGAGAAACAATGGCGGCTATCTGTATGCCTCTGTGACCACACCATCATCACAAAACCAATCAAACGCTCTCATGTGGAAATGCTCTGACAAAGATTGAGGAACCCTGTTGGATTTTCCCAATAACATGTCACGTATCGTAATAAGGCTGATTATTCATACATCATCACTGAATTAAGGGACCATGAGCACATGACCATGAGCACGGTATTTTGCTATTCGTTAGGCCAATGTTAGTTGGCGCATGCGCACCAGCATTGCAACGCGTATAGGCCATGTTAGGAGAAATAGGCGTAGTTTTTCTTGAACGTTTGTATTGATCTTTTTTCAGAAAACCTTTTCCATTAGATACCGTGATTTGAATTATCTTTAGTCTAATCTATATCCACATTAATACATTAAGGAAACTCATTTCATCTCTGTGTGTATCTCACTTACCAACAAAAGAAGTAAACGTAATCATTTATTAACTACGTGCCTACTAGTTTTAAGGACATACTTGTATACACAATGTGAAACTACCTTGTGAATGCATGTTATGAAAGTGGAAAGTTTTAGATCGCGACAAGTAATACTGGCGTGTATATCTAATCCCAGTTAAGGTTTGACGGCGCAGATACCCGCATGACCTCACTGTAATAAGTAGCATATAATAGAAAGTGACACGTGTAAAATGCGTATAATTGTAGCCAACGTGTGCAGTGTACAGTTGAGAGGCAGAATCCCATGATGCGGTACCAAATCCTGATTGGCAGGACTCTGACAGCACGCAGGCTGATAACCGCGTGCTTTTAATAATCTATACATTGAAAAGTGGCAACAAGGCATTTTGGGGGCAGTGAGGGAAATTGCGGTGTCTAATGAAGTTAGGGTTGCCCGTTTGTTCGTGATCAATGCAATAGAAAGAGCTGTCGCTGACGCAAACAGCCTTGGTTATCATACGGCGGACACGAGCTTTTTCTCAATTATTTCTGGTCTGGAACATGTCTCAGCAACAACGGGATATAATTGAGGTTGTTTTCCTCCCATTTCACATAATGCATTCAATACCCACCTACAGCCAGGTTTGTTTCAGCGCTTTTGTCATTACTTTGTTTACAACTGCATTGTAACAACTGCGTTGTGTCTTGGTGAGAGTTTGCACGTTTGCGGAGTGTTTTTGCATATTGGAAATAATAAGAATAGAGTGGAACTGCTATCGTATGCGACTTTGAGCACAAATTAGAAAACAGTTCTACTGATCATAAAACACAGGATAATAGACAAGCCACCTGCTGCCTTCTCATTATGCTTCTACGTTGTTCACTATCCGGGGAAACTCGCCCATTGCGTGGCATTTGCTTATATAATTGACGCGCTTATTTTCAAGTTGAATGCACAGTTGTAGTAAATAACAGTCCCCCGCCAGTCATTATTGACTTAAATCTTTAAATACGCATTTAAATCGTGTTCTAAAGTAAAGGTACATTCCAGCAAAGCTTTTTTACTTCGCAAAATGCTGTCTTTTATTTGCTCCTTAAACGGACATAAAACATGAAACATTTTCTATATATCACGTAAAGAAGTCCAATGTATACTTCATGATATATATGATCGGAAACTGTACGAGTTGTAGGAGATTTTAACTCCTCATATACATACACCCATGTTTCCATAAAACTCTCTACATTACTTTCAATCTCAGCTTTGTATTCTTCCAAACAATATTGATATTTCAGTGAAGTTGCTTTTCTGATCAGTAATTGTAAAAACTATGGAAGCTTTATTTGCATTTCCATATACTTGCTTGAATATAGCACTAGAAACGGCCACACACTGTACGACAGCTCTTCATGCCATCCAGTGACAATTCCTCCTCTCGAGGCCAAATGGTATTGAAATAGGCACAACGTTAGTATGTAAAAGACTTCGATTTTCATGAACACGTTCGTGTAACCTCTTTCATTCTGATAAAACATGCACTTCATTTTTGCATACATCTTATTTTCATTTTTTTCTCCTAATACACCTCACATATGAACTAGATTGCATTGTATGTTTGTTGAACGTATCTTCTCATAAAGTACACTAATCATGCCGAACGGACGATTATTTGAAGACACAAATGAGTAAAAAGAGAGAAGTACCAGCTTAAAGACAAAGGAGATTTGAAAACAATTAATATGATACAAACTTGATGATGTATACCGATAATATGATATACATTAAAAGCGCAGAAAAAAGAATAGTGTTTTTATATGTTTGTTTATATAACCATGGCTTATAACCTGACACAGTTTTCTTGCTTACAATCACAACCTCTTGCTGGCACAGTAACCTAGAACTGGAACGTTGTAAACACGACAAACAGTTGATACAATTGCTTCTTCGAAACTGACCTATTTCGGAAATGATATCTACCGCAACATAAGCCATGCCAATCTACTCGTAGTCACGTAGTCACTAGATCACCAGAGTATGAGGGAAATTGTCTCGAGAAAAACATATTCGTCATCATAAGTAATTGTCGTCTACCCGATCCAATTTTGCAAAGAGAAGCGCTCACCTGGTAATATATCACCCCTGAGGGTAAAAAACAAACCTGATCTTGTAAACGTGATTCCATAATATACTAGTTTGACAGCATAACTGTCTCTTTTCCAATGGTAAACGTCAGAGACACGTGAGACGTATACTGGTTTCATGCTACATTTATCTTCTGCTGGATATCTGCTAATATGACTTAATAGTCTCCATTCCCTATGTCAAACAAAGGCAGCACAATATGTTGGACGTATGCATATATTAAGTACTCCAAGTACTGTTCCAATGTATACATCTGTATTTAACCTAACGATACACAGATAGGGAAATTGTTTAAGTATAGTAAAGATAAACGTATTGTTGGTCCACACGAATGAAAGCAATATTTATGAAGTCGCGCACGTCTCTCTCTCTCTCTCTCTCTCTCTCTCTCTCTCTCTCTCTCTCTCTCTCTCTCTCTCTCTCTCTTAAGACTGAATGAGGAAAACCTAGTGCCTTTGTCAAGTTTCGAGTTTGTGTAGGATTGAAAATGATATTATCATTAAATATGTAACACCCCACTATGGAAGCCAAGGTATTTGAATACATTAGAACGGATTATGAAACACAACATATTAGGTATCTAAGATCTGCTTTCCATTCTCCACCATTTATTACTGACTCTATAGCATGCACTATGGCTAATGGATGGAGAGTTTAAAATGCAACCGGTGTCTTGTCCCTGTCGTCGTATAGTGAGAGAACACAGAGTGGTCTCCAGAGTTCCCTGGCATTTTGTATTAAGAATTTCCTTTCATTTTCATTCAATATTCTTCTCCAGTAGGAACTGTCGTCCGGGGCCAGCCTCCACTGTGGAGAGCGCAGCCATTAGTTAGAAACACCCCGGAGAGGTAGCGACAACCTGTAATCTGGCTGATGTATTTCAGCCAGTGATGGCCGGGATCATAGCGGGGTTATTGGGGCAAATACGTCACAGCACCAGTCAGCCAGCCAGCCATGCGCTAAAACATGAATAATACCAGCGAACTGCCACCATCCAGTCAGTGGTTGTCAGGATCAACTCCCCCAGCCATGAATGAGTCTCGTGAGGTTAATTGGATCTGTGCGGCAGAACATTAGGTAAAACACAAAATAATCCTAACCTGTGTGTATGTAGTGAGCATAAAAGAAAAAAGATGCTAGACGCATTTACATTTAATGATATGATGGAAAGGTGAAGTTCCCCGATCAGGAAAAACATGACGCATATTCTGTACTACTATCATTTAATGCATCATTAACAAGTAGAAGTAGTACTAATATTAATAATAGTAATGTTGGTAGTCAAAGACGTAGCAGAAAAGGTAAAAAAGCGAGAAGAGGATGAAGTAGTAGTAGTAGTAGTAGTAGTAGTAGTAGTAGTAGTAGTAGTAGTAGTAGTAGTGGAAGTGGCAGAAAGCGGAAAGAAATTCCCTTCTCATCACGATTAGTCCCATGGGGTCTTTCAGTTGCAGAAGCACCATACACAGCCCTCCACAACGCCGCACATCTATACAACGAACAGGCCAACCCGGATATCCTGACTCAGACCTGAAAATTCGCAGTTGCGAGCCAAGCATCATATCCGCTAGGCCACAGCGAATCCCTACCATTTCCGGTCACAGAAGCCGACACACTGAGAATTTGGAATTTGGAATTTCGATCATCATGAAATATTGCTACATAGGTCGTATATGTATCCAGTTGTAACTGGTGGAGTACCTGACAAAACCACCGCCCAACCACAAGTCAATGGCATTTTCTATCATACCCCAGCCGTTATTCAGTCTGGGGCAAACGCACCGTGTGATCTGCATCCTTATTATCTGGCTTACCCAGACACTATGCCACTGGAACTATTGCTGAACAGTTCCTTTAGTTCCAGAATACATAGGTTGGGCGGTGGTATACGGTCTAATCTTTATTTTCTCCCAATACGCCACGCGTGGGAAATCAAATTGACGTCTCTAGGTAGGTAGGGTCGCAGTTTTACGGAAGGTTTAATTGTGATTCCAACTAGGATGGGTACGTCACAACAGAAACGCATTTAGGGAATATTTGGTTTCCATGGTAAGTTTGTGGTTATTGCCCCCCTCAGTATTGAGCTGTGCCGAGCACACTCCTGAGGAATCCTCGCCGCATCCTCTCAACTAATCGCTAAACGCCAGCTGAAACAGCTCGATAATAACGCTATTTCACGGCCTCTCTGTTGAGCCATTCCGCGTGGCAGAAATACTGATGGACCATCGACCATTCTGTCACTCTCTTGCAATTGACTGATTTAGTTCAGCAGTGGACGCAACTAATCTGGACCACCTCCTGCCCTCATCAGGAGAAGTCACAAACCATTTTCCTTTTGAGTATGGATATTCACTACGACATCAACCTCCCATCAACAAGTATTTATGTTATTTACAAAGCAGGATGACAGTTACACTTTGCAGGAATTTGTCAAACTGAATATCATCCTGGCGTTTGGTGCCATAAAGGGTAATTAAAGAACCCGTCACTGGCCCCATGTGAATGTTTTTCTGTTATTGCACTTTTGAGAAAAAGTGGCATATTTTCAAAACAATATCGGGACCAGTCCCCATAAGTTAGTGGTCTAGGATGTTGCCACTGCATTCCCTATGTTAACAAAAGTGACAATTAACAGTTTGAGGTATGTGATAAGGTTGCCAGTTACTAGGGGCTATTGGTGCCCTTCCACGAGTGCTTTGGATTTTCCCAAGACATTTACTAGTCTGAATATTACAGAAAAAGTGACGATAAATAATATTCCAAATTCGAATTCAAGGTATTGCATCAGAATGGATAATTGGTCTTAGATGACTGTGCGAGCAGAGATTGTGTGAATAGTGGCCATGGTAGCACCATTTACAAGAAAAATGAGCCCATTTGGTAGAAATCTGGCATTCCGCCGCCTTGCACAGCAACATCAACTCAGAGCAGCCTGCAGAGAGATTATAATGATCAACTGTGGTCAAGATGGCTGCTTAAATGACCCTCCTATTGATGGGAAAACCCTGTCTCTGTCCTATGAAAAGTCGATGAAATGAAATGACTTTGAGATGAATACCTAAGCAATCTGTTATTGCCGGCCAATATCCACTGTATGCTTTTAGAAATGACTTGGGTAGAATTTATTATGATAGCTCTAACTCGAATGGGTTCTGCTAAAACTGTTTCCTGATGCTATGAGCTGTTGTTAAGTGTTAAAACGGATTTGATCAGACTATACTACTGACAGGAATAATACTCTATAATAAACTGCAAACAAAAATGAACACCCACTATGTATCTATCTGATAAACGCACGTATATTTACAATACGTGTTAAATGGAATGATAGCATATATATGTTATATATTACGTATGTGCATACAAATTGCATGTGTATTCAAATTCCCCTGCCATTTTACAAAACACATACATAAATATAGGGAATTCAAAGATAAAGTAATACGAGTATGTGGAAATAAACTTTTTAAAATGTGATGACCATGGTATATTTGTGTATTTATGACACTACTGTAACTTCGTTACACTGAATCTATTTCAGAAACACAAATACTTAATTTTAATAAGTTGTAAAAATGAAAATGATAGGATCGCATGCTAAAACATGGCTCTTTATTATATGTACGTACAGATACTTACGCGTTTTCAAAACATACTTTCTATAAAGATATCTGGGTGATGTAAGCCAGTCATATGTTTGATTTGATTTCTGTGTTTCCATCCAATAACACGCTATAATTGCGTCGTTCTCCTCGCACGTACACCAATCAAATGGTCGTATTTTAGCGAGTCAGTGCGCGCACACCTGCCACAAGAATATCATAATCCAATAATGGAGTGCAGGCATATCAAACCTCCAAAATCATACCTTATCCCTTTTTCTTAAAGTGCTTGATAACATCCTGTTCTCGTTCTTTAAAACTCCAAAGTAATAGCAATATACCATAAACGTATAGTAATTTATGTTTGCTATATATCTAACATTTCAAAAATACCACTTACATAACATGAACATATTTAAATTTTCTCTTCATACCATGTACTCAGGGATTTGAGTGAATTAAGAAGAGGTCATGTGGATAAATAAGAGGTATTGAAATGTGATTTGCCTAGAATATTTTGTTTGGTACGGTAATTTGCCGTAGTTTCACTTTCGCACGAAGTCTCCATCAACGATATCACAAGGTTTGAATTACGGGGCCAGCATCTAAGGGTGTTGATCTCCAGCTTTGAAAACCATTGTGTGGTATTCACAAAGATCGAAAATGGATCATGAAAATGCAAGAAATCGTTAGGCGAACCAATCTGTTATCAATATAATGAAAACAGTCTGGTAAATTCGCCTATAGTCAACGGATAAAAACCTTTTCTATCCTAAATAAAATCTACATTTTCCCGGTAAGAATACACGAAGGTCCTCGTCTTGATTGCACACACACACACACACATTGATTACTCTCCAAATTTTCCCTACGACTGACTAAAGAGAAATGAGTGCCATTTTCACCAAAATAAATCATATTGTGGAACAATATCCATCCCGAAATGGGCTAGCTATTACAGTGGGTTGAATGTGTGGATGAAATAAGAGATGGGCGTAGGGGAAGTCGTTGACTACTTTACCAAATTACTGCCACCTCACGACGGGCCAATGAGCAGCGGATCAAAGCAGATTACCGACATGAGGTGCAAGTAGAGCTTTCCAAAATGACATTTCCCACTATTTTCCCTCAGTGGCCATCACTAATAGCATTATCCTTTCCATCACGCACGCTCTGGGCTGACATGGGGAAAATGCCAAAGGAGTGCATAGCTGCGCAGTTTGGAAACTTCTATGGGCGCCTTTTCCTGCTCGCTATTTAGCAAGAGAGGAATGGTTAACCTGGTTAGGGTAGCTTATAGCCAAATAATTGGTAGGCAGATCCTATATTTAAGACAGTACAAATCCAGTCATCAAAAGTATACTAGTAATACGATGAAAAAATATGGAAACATATCGATATCGATGTATTTGAATTACGCTATATCAAATAAGGAAAACATTTAAGTCTAAATAATATCATAACTACCTATTGCAATATAATCAGCATGTAGGTAAGAAGTCCAATTATATGTGTAGGTACCCCTGGAGAGGTGTTTAATTAGCTGATTGGGAAGGTTGTGCCTAATGTTTACTCACAAGAACTGGCACTATTCTACTGTGTTGCTGGGATGTTGATGTATAGGATGCACAGCATGGTGGTCGCGGAAAGGAGAGGTGTTAAGGCTTAGGGCAGTTGCATTCTAATGACAAGCCCTACAACGGTCGCAAACGTCTCTGCCTGATTAAGGAGGACCCCTGAACGTGTCTCCCATAGTATTGGCTGAGTATACTATTAGTACCCAGCCTGTAACAATGGCCGTCTGAGAGTCAATATACATATTCAATATGTAACTACCTTATTCAATATGCGGGTTTAGTTTAATGTTTCTTTTGTACATGTTTTCTTTACTAAATGTAATATGTGTAATTCATGATTTTCAATTGTGGTCAATAAAGATACATACAAATTACATTGAATAGAGCAATGATTGTCGTGAAAGTCTATTACGATGACGGATTAGATACAAATATATATAAACATATATGTGGATTTCGTGAATTATTATCATTATCATTATTATTATCATTATTATTGTTATTATTATTATCATTATTATTATCATCCTCATCATCACTATTATTATTATTATTATTATTATTATTATTATTATTATTATTATTATTATTATTATTATGAGAACCACCATCATTATTATCCTCATTTTATTTCGTTTATCGCCGCTTTCTCTGCCAGGAAACTAGAGTTTCCGGCAAAAATACCTAACCCTCTGTCACTGGAAACTTTCTCACATGTCAATCCGCAATTCGAATTTGAGACAGCGAAGAGACAGGGTCAATTCCGTAGGACACTCGGCTATTGGGGCAAGCCGACCATAGTCTTAAACACTAGTAATGGCTATAATCATGCATATAGATTTGTGTTCTGTTTTTGAATTCTAACAACTGTTGTACATTGTGAATACATATTGATAACCTCATGGGTACACACTCATCAACACATAGAGCTGTTGCGGTTATATTTTATAGCTGAGGTCAGGTCAGCTTTCCCATCTAACAGCTCATTATGTTATCGTAAACTTCAGAAATAAGTCATGCTACCTAATAAAGGTATCTATGTATCCATAATGAGTCTCATGGGAAATGATCAACATACACATAAATATAAAGTATGGCTTTGACTCGTTAGCCGAAATGATCTTCATTAAAAAGATCACCTGTATTTGTATGCGGAGGGGTAGGATGGACGAGAAGAAGTTAGCCTTGAAAGGATTAAACGTATTTGGGAGGTCGTTAAGCTGAGTCGAGTCAGTAGCAGACTAGCCCTAATGACTAGCATCCCCCATTGTGTATTCATCCACCGCTTGGCTGTGGGAGTGAAAATTAGTGTTGGCGATGAAAGTCGGACAATGCTAAGTGGACATCGCCATTCTATTTAGTAAGGTAGATCACACTGCACAATAAAACGCCTTACTGTAAGAATCGGGTTTCCATTATACAAATATGACATCCCTCTGGGGTTTACACCAGGAATAACTTCAAGTTATTCAAGTTATAACACCAGGAATTTATTCCTGGTGTAAACCCCACAGGGATGTCATATCTGTTTTATTATACCGAACAAAATACACAACACAAAAGGGGGAAACATTACAAACACCAGTGATTTTGGATAAATACTCTTCGTCTGCCTTGTTGAACTAGTTTCACCGGTAGGTCACTCGGCAAACTCCGTGGGTGTTCGTGGGTATTCTTCGGGCTAGCGGTAACTTTAAGTCAACTACTTCATAGCTGTTGCTATGAATTATTCAATTATTTCATAAGCTGTTAAGGACAACAGCCTGTCACTAAGGAGTGAGGAAAACATGACGATTAATCCATGGCCCTTGACCAACCAGAATCAAGAATTTTCACGTGAGGTATAATAATACATGATAGATACGATTAAATGTTGAGTAATACATGGTTTTGACTGCTGTTACCTTTAACCGTTCATCGTGTATTCATGAGTTGCCATCTATGTCACGTTTGTAATTCATTACAGTCAATTAATTACATACATACAGACAGACAGACAGACACACAATTCTGTGAACAAAATGATAGACTTATACAGTATCGGGTAATGAAAGTTTGATAGAAAAAATAGCCAATGTGTTAAAAGTCATATCCAATGCAGTTGAATGCTGCAGTACGTACTTGTATCATAATCATCATAATATAACTTGAAGGATAATGGCTAATGCGTAGTTTCATTGAGAGGAAAACAGCAATGCGATTCGCAAATGCATGGTAGAGTGTATGAGGAGAGATCAAAAGCCCAATGCCAAGAGCGAGATATTGAAGATCCATAGACAGAAAGATTGATAGAGAAATGCCACGATTATATCTCTACTGAGCCAGCGCCGCCGTACCATGCCCCGCCCCACATCCATGCACACAGCTGCTGATGCAATGGGACATTTCCTCTCATTGGCGGACACAAATGAGTTGATTTCCTTGCGCCTTAGTGGACGGAGATGCAGCTCACATCATCATGCACAGACTCTCAGCCGCAGAATGTGGCACTGAGGCTGCGGCGGTGTTTGGCAAATTGCGCTAAACTTAATAAGGGGGAACCCGAGTGACTCTTGCACTCACGACTACCATATTCGGCATGATTTTATTTCCTAATGAGGCAATCCAATGGAAGTGCTATGCATGCTGATGTCGTCTTATGCTCCCCCTTGTTGCAAACTGAGCGATACTTGTTGAAGGCCTGTGATCTCCACGAATGTCAAGTCTCCTCAATAAACTGCAAGACACCACTTTCTAGGACCAATCTTTCAGCCATATTGGCAAGATCATTATTATAATTGCTCATTTCTGTGCTTGATGATAAGAGTAAACTTGATTTTATTATCCATACGTTTTACACTGTACACATGCTTTATGATACGCGCATACATCCAGACTGTTATAGGTCAGAATTACGTTTTGCTACAATTAGACATGAGGTAAATATCACTAACAGGCTATAGCGTGTTAAAGACAGTATTTATCTCAAACCACAAACACTCTGAAACTGATGTTCTTGAATAAACTTCATGAAAACCGCCATCTTTATCAGTTTCTAAATACGATCCATTTCATTCATAAATCATGGTTCGAATCTAGATCGGGCATGTGGGAAAGTTGACACTGACTTTGGGTTAAGCAATCTTTTTTCTGAGCAATGTGATTCCTTAGAGCACCAAACAACTGGCTAGGCACGCAATATGGCAAACGAGTAAACGAAATTCAAATTTGCATATTCACCTGAATAGTTTCCTTTATGAAAAGTACACATACATTATGAACATGTATCAGTTTGGGTCCTTTGCTATAATCAGGTATTATTTATTGAGTAATTCTGTGTTGAGCAGGAGGTGGAGGAAATGAACAGCCCGTGGAGATAACCATAAACAGGCTGGTGAACGAGGCATTCAGGACCAGCAATAAACACACCAGTACATACAGCTGCTCGACGACAAGGCTTGGCCGGGTCAGCGCCAGGCCAATACTGACTGTAGTTTGCGTGCGAATTATCATATGAAAAAATACACAAACTACTTACAAACACAAATCTAACTCTGCCGGGAAGAATATGAGAGAGAGAGGAGGCAGGATGATCTCTCTCTCTCTCTCTCTCTCTCTCTCTCTCTCTCTCTCTCTCTCTCTCTCTCTCTCTATATATATATATATAAATATATATATGTATATATATATATATATATATATATATATATATATATATATATATATATATATATATGTATATATATATATTTATATATATATATATATGTATATATATATATATATATATATATATATATATATATATATATATATATATATATATATATATATATATATATATACCTATGTATGTATGTATGTATGTATGTATGTGTGTATGTATGTTGTATGTATAGATGTATGTATGTATGTATGTATGTATGTATTTATATATATATATATATATATATATATATATATATATATATATATATATATATATATATATATATATATATATATATATATATATATATATATAAATATGTACCTGAACATATTCATATATGTATATATATATATATATATATATATATATATATATATATATATATATATATATATATATATATATATATATATATATATATATATATATATATATATATATATATGGATATATATATATATATATATATATATATATATATATATATATATATATATATATATATATATATATATATATATTTCACTTTACGCATGATTGTTTGTAAGCGTGTGTATATAGAGTTTTCAAACACATTGAAATGGATATGTATTAGATCAATATCCGTTATATATCTCGTGATAGGTCAGGGCGGGTCACCCATAGGTTACTCATAGACTTACAAACACCAGCCTTAGAAATTCAATAATAGAGCACGGCTTCCTGAGCACTACTGAGCAGATCAGCGAAGAAGGAAATAATCAAGGGGATTCATCTAATGCTTTTCCTTTCCGCTACTTGGGGATTAGGCCAAATGTGATTTGCAGAAAGGAAGATTGCCAACAAAGAGTTGGTGTGTTTCCCTTAGATCATTGTGAAGATCCGGGCACATTCACTTGTCTGATTGTTAACACATCTGCGCCCGGATTATACACATGGTTTGACACCTCGCGACCTGAACTATACTTGGAAATACTTAGGGATATTGTTGAACCCAACAGAAACAAACAATTCTATACAGAACCTTCTCTAGATAACTCTTTATAATAATAATGAGTATGATAATAATAATATCAATAATAATAATAAAAATAATAATAATAATAAAAAATAATAATAATAATAATGACAATATTGAATAATAATAATAATAATAATAATAATAATAATAATAATAATAATAATAATAATAATAATAATAATATTTCCATATGCGTCATACCGTATGTACATGTTCGTACCACTAATGAATGAGATAAAGAGATTGAACAGGTAAATACAGAATACATGAGTACATGTACCAAACAGCGGCATACACTGCATTGAATGAAAACTCTTTACATCTCATATGTTTCCCATAAAATTGTTCAGTTATTAAAAACTCAACAAAAGTGACCTAGACGCTTAAACCGAATCATTGGGTTTTCAGAGACATCTCAGTTCCTTGGTGCCGTTTTGTCAAGGACATCAGTAGAATAGTTGAATGATAACTAGCATTAATGCCATATCTATTACGAAATAACTAGAGCAGATCCATGCTAGATGTCGATATGCTAATCAATGAATTACCGTAAGTATATGCGAATGAATGTATATTCTATAAAAGACTTCTTTTAAAATCTCTTTCATACGGAAATTTCTCGGGGGATATTGATACCCAATATTCATTTACAATATAACAAGGAAGCCGACAGTATGAAGATCATTGTTTAACCAAATATCCATAGTGGTCTAGACAGAACCAAGGACTCGATCTAATACAAACACGTAGAATAAGAGTCCCGTAAGAAATATGTGAGTACCCAATCACTTTCCTCGCAAGGAAATGTCATGGGTTGGTCTGAGCAGGGAATCGCTAATCATGTGGATGCGATGGCTGATGCAGTGAGACGTTTCCTATCATTGCCAAGCCAAGATAATCTGGTTTACTCAGCCTCTTTAGAAAACAAATCCCCACGCAGACAAAGACAAAGCGGTACACTACCTTCAAATGTAAAATTGGAAGTCGTGCAACAGATCCCAAAATGAAGATTTGCCCATTACCAGGATGTCCCGAGTGACATCTCTACCTAGGGCTAACATATTCTGCAAACCCTTACTTCTTAATGAGGATGTGGAGATGCTGTGCATGCTAATATGTCTCCAGATCCAAGCGTGTGAAATAGCGTTGAACGCTTGGTGGAAAGCTGTGCTATCCGTAAATGTCAAGCTGAGCTGAACTGTGGGAGAACAATGGTGCGCACGAATTTTCTGTTATGGAGCACACACCTTTCTTAGTAAGCGCTACACAGAATAGGGGACTCAGCCAGTAATTCAACATGCACTGTACCGTTGCCACGACTCACACAAATGAGCGCCATGATGAAACAAGGGACCATTTGTTCTCAATATCTCCTATAAATCATCTCCTGTATGTGCCCTTGTCTCTTATCTTTATGCTAATTATCTTTCATTAAAACCCATAATGATATTTCTTTATTTTGAAATATTCTGTATAACGTAAATTATACAGCTTTGGCATTTATTTGATTCCAAGTTTTTAGCATGGTGCATGGACCTTACAATTGGCACATTTACAGTAAGCATGAGGTATCTTGTATTGTATTGCATTGTATTGACACACTTTTTGACACACACCGAAAGTTTTATGGTGTACGTGTGCACACAATTATACAGAAAGGAAAGAAGAGAACTAAAACATAAATGTATATTTCAATAGCCTTACTCGGCACAAAGAAAAGCAACGTGTTTTAAACTGAACATATATAGAAAACAAATATATATATATATACACAAACATGCAAAAACTTATCCTACTACGCAGTGCCTCTTAAAATATGCCACAAAGTTACACCATCTAGTAATTTGTAGGTATATGCCTTTGGATAGTATTCCTTCAAGTTCCTCTGTCGTTATCATATGATAATAGAGAACGGCGGCTCTAATGCTCTGGCAACGAGTCGACCGGATCAAACAACATGTGATTTATTTTAGTTTTCAAAATGATTACCACAGCATTAATATCATTTTAAGATGTAAAAAAGATATTTTTTCAAAAGATACATATTTGTATTTCTTGCAAAAAATGTATCGCATGCTCCTCAACTGTACTTAGTTATTTCATAATACAGGTGAGCTTGGAAATGACGGACTCAACGGGACCAGGAAAATTGGTCCATCATATGCAAAATCCGTCGTATACATATGACGAATACTTGATATGCATTGGACTGGGACCAAGCATATTGTCCGTCGTATGCAAAAATCCGTCGTACAGTGGTCCGTCATATCCAAGTTTACCTGTAGTTCACGTGAGATTAGACGCTATATCAATTTTTTTTTAAATGTTCATATTCCTTATGGAAGGAACATGTATTGCTTGCATAGAAAACGACACAAATTGCATGATCCGCAACAGTTCTTCGCTATTCCACAGTGGAACACTTAAAGAGATTCCATTATATATCAGACATCCACGTGTGGGAGTACTCGGGATGTAACGTGGCAGTTTATGGTAGTCATTTACAATAGGTTATGAATATTAAGCAGTGTTCTTAAAAGGCACTCACGGTTTTGGCCATAAAAGCACAGCCAAAATATTGCACATTTGTGAAAAGCTAACTACTTTCACACTTAAAAGGATATTCAACTATCTTATAAAATCGGACACGACATAGAGTAGCTGTGAACTTATGTAAATATGGTTTATTTTTATGTAATTGCCTAAGCAGTTGCCAGTAGAAGAGCTTAACAGGTTGAGCTCGGGTCACATAATGTTATTGCCCTCAGAAGAGATGAGGCGATATGGAAGTGCCACTTTGAGATAACGGCTTTCCCATGCAACCCTCGCTCATAACATTAACTGCGTTCATGGCACCAAAATGCATCATCGCTTAATTAAATTGTAATAAATAATTCACATACGCGACATTACGAGTCTAACGCTTATTGACCGGTGGGCTATAAAAGCCAAAGACATGTTCCTGATGGGCAAATATGGTAATCATTGTGGCGGATGCTGGCGTCCGCTTTTAGAGACATATTAGATAAAGGCCCTTTAGCAAAGAAATATAGACATAGAACATATTCACTTCTGTACACACACACACACACACACACTCACATACATATACATATATATATATATATATATATATATATATATATATATATATATATATATACATACATATATATATATATATATATATATATATATATATATATATATATATATATATATATATATATATATATATATATATATATATATATATATATATATATATATATATATATACAGGCAACTCTGCCTAATCTGGACTGATGTGTTCCCTGAATCTCTGTCCGGATTAGGCAAAATCCGGATAAGGCGTATAAGAATTAAATGATTAGCTAGGGACCGGAACCTCCCAATCTGTCCGGTTTAGACGAAAATCCGAATCCGGATTAAGCAGAGTTGCCTGTTTATATATATATATATATATACATATATATATATATATATATATATATATATATATATATATATAATATATATATATATATATATATATTATATATATATATATATATATATATATATATATATAATAATAATAATAATAATAATAATAATAATAATAATAATAATAATAATAATAATTGATATTTGATATATAAATATATATATATAGTTGATATATATATATATATATATATATATATATATATATATATATATATATATATATATATATATATGTATATATATATATATATATATATATACATATATATATATATATATATATATATATATATATATATATATATAAATATGTATATGTATACGTATATATATATATATATATATATGTATATATATATATATATATATATATATATATATATATATATATATATATATATATATATATATATATATATATATATATATATATATATATATATACCATTGTGAAATTGATGACTGGGCTATATTCACATTACGTAAGATCATCTTTGGTCAGAGTTGTAATTTTAGGACAGTGGTCACGTATGATATTTTAACTATATATTTTAGATGTATCATGGGATTGTATCAGCAAATTTGAAGTAAGTTCCAGTTTAATGCATTCATTCAAAATGCCAAAGCATTCGGCTGAAGTGTCTGGGCCGATATAACTTGACAAATTGAAATCACCAGCTATGTTTTCGTCACTTTCCACTCTGGAAAGGTCAGAGTGTGACTGGCCAGTTATTGGAAGCATAGAACCCAATGTAACTCATACAAGAACCGCTGGGTCACATGAACTTCACTTCAGCGATACATTTCGCAAGCTATGAGTGCTTGTATGTATACGATATTTTTAGAATAGAATATAAGACGTAATATCAACAATACTGGTGATTTAATTTTCTCAAATCTGAATACACAGATTTGTAAGAAAGCGCTTTCAATATGTGCAAAATAAATGCCTGCCATAACTGTGTACTTATTTCATAAGTAAAGGATCGAAGTAAGTATTTGTATTTGTATGTATATTGACTGCACATATATATATATAGTTAGTTCAAATTCATACGGTATACATTTTTAGCAAATACACATAAAACAATTCGAACTAAATAAAAAGCATAAGGAAGAATAACATAACATAGCATTAAGATTAATACAACATAACATAACATAATCTCTACAGGGCTTACATATCTGAACATAACAGAACTTATTAAAACTTGTTTAACTTAATATAAGATAACTCAAGTATATCCATATCCATTCCAACAATTGCATAAATCAGTTCATAACAGGCCTGACATTAGGAAAATAATATTTATAGGGTACATACTACCGTACCAATTATTTCCATGGTACCAGCTGCAAATATATCCGCTTATTACATAAAATACCGGTTGTTGTCGATGAAAAAACACACTAGAAGGTTATTTATTAGAAAAAAAAAAGTTTCAAGATTGCGTCCATGAATGGTGGAGTATTAATTTGTTATTGCTGCACAACTGGCAATGCCAGGTGATCATTAGACATGTATAATGGCGTGTGATGGTGTAAAGTTGGATGTTCAGATTACACATGCGTCCACCTTATCGAGCATCTATCACATCAACTCATCAACCATGCTTGCTAGATCCCAGAACACAAGTTGATATAGCCCAGCTGCTCGAGTTGGTGTATTACATATATGGAAGACATCTAATGAAGTAAAATATCAAATGGTTTCGGTTGTTTTCTGTTCATTAAAGTAAATCGCCAGGTCATTACTAAGCAATAATGTAAACCGTAGTTATCTCGGTAATTCTTACTGTATGTATGTATATTTATTGACGACAAAGTTAAACAGAGACTATATTGGATTTCTGACTTGTTTGATTCTCAGTGGAACTTTGTCTCAAGAGACCAAATCCAAGCACTTTTTCATATTGCAATCAACTTTCTAGATTATGAAAATCTGAGATTTCTTGTTAGGAGAAGATTAAGAAATGCAATTTCAACAAGGTAAAATTGATTGGTCCAAAATTACCACTCATTTCAAACATAATAAGTATTTCAGATAAAGGTTGTGCAAATTTCTACAAACAATAGTTGAACAATAGCAACAATGTCATTAACGAGATTCGATCTAAATGGAGAACCAAATTGAATGAGGATATTGACTATAGTTTAGTGGCGAACTGTTTCAGAATTAATTATCATACAACAAATGATACTTTGTTAGACTTATTCAATTTAAATTGGCACATCATAGAGTAATGACGAATGCATTGTTATCTAAAATAGATCTTGTAGCATCTCCGACGTGTGCCCATTGTTTAGAAATTGAAACTATTATGCATGCCTTTTTTAATGTTCCCACGTGATTAATTTATGGAGACAAGTGGAATTATTTATCTGGAAACATATAGACAAATATTATAAACTCTCAGATGTCGAGAACATATTTGGTGTAGAATTTTCTTTACTCAGATCATAAAAGAAAGGACTTCCATAATGACAGGGGCTGAAGAAGACAGTTTTTCCTTAAGATGGGACCCTATAGAACAGGAGTTACTAATGTCATAATATTACTTTTGTGTGATTGTGAGTGAGCTGAGGTTACATACATTTACAATATTATCAGTCTTGCAATTTAATTGACGTGTTATAACATGCTTGATAGTTATAATTGATTATTATTGATTATATCTCTGAATTGTATTATTGAAACTTGTGAAATGAGATGATGTTGAGAGACAATAAAGAACATCTGCTTTACGGAGAATTTAAACAAAAAGTTAAACAAAGCAAAGTATAGGTAACCCTTTCACATGTCGCGAGCTAGAACCTTTTAAAACACTTTGTTCTTAATTGATATTTCATTAATTCAACATTCAAATTATTTAACATATGATTTGGTGCACAGTGATTATTCACTTCTTTCGTCTTCTTGAGTAATCGTGTGTTGTTTGATCGTAGGCGTGTTTGGGTATCAAACATGCAGGTCTTTATTATCATCAATTCCCTACTCTATCGTAAACGTCATTGTTAAGTGTTGTATGGTCCTCACAATTATCATCTTATAGTTTTAAGGATGTACTCTACGAATCTCAAATTATGTGATATCCTCTCGTTCTTCACTGGGATATAAAAAAAGGGAAACGCTAAAGCGCTGGATCGCTCAGATATGGTGAAATACCATATAAAAGAATAATCTCAAAAAGGTTAAACAAAATAGCTTCTGAACACATCGAAAAAAGGTATCATCATTTTTGGTCCATGGGTATCTAACACTACTGGTATTGCCAAACTGAAACTGATGAAAAACTGGCAGCGTTCGGACAAGAATAATCACTGCAAAAGCCATTGGCTACCGCGACATTATTGGAAACTCATCCAACTATCAGAATGGCCTTATTCCCTATATAAACGTAAATGCATCGACTCCATAAATGATATAAACCTATGACCACGTGAACAGTGCCAATCTCTCATGAATAAACATGGCAGCAGATTTGTTGAGAGCCCCACCATCCATCAGCTTTGTATTGTAATATCCGAGTTCAAAATGGCAAGCTTTAAGGCTTTGCTACTAGGCCGCGGTGCCTGATGTATTGTGCCTCTCAAAGCAGCTTCATTTCCAGGCGGCGGAAAAGGTGCCGCCTTGAGATGATGTAGAGACTAAGGTTTAATTAGACAGGCTTCGTGATCAAAACACAACCTGCAATGTTGTGTCAGTGTCAACGTCTGAAATGTGTGTAACGTTTTCAGTTTCCCTTCCCTTCCTGTAACGTGTGATGTACGATACAAGGAAAGGGGATGAAAGGAATAGTTCCGATTATAAGAAAACCTGAAGCATTGACGAAGCTCAAAGGACGAAAAAAATAAGATTTGCTTCTCTTCGGTCCATTGAAGAAGGCTTATATTATTAATAGTTCATTCTTAGCTAACAATATATATATATATATATATATATATATATATATATATATATATATATATATATATATATATATATATATATATATATATATATTATATATATATATATATATATATATATATATATATATATATATATATATATATATATATATATATTATATATATATATATGTATACACATATATAGGACGATGTTGCACACTAATTAGGTCAGGACGGTGTTAAACCCTAAGGTCGTCAGAAAGTATATGGGAAATGTGCTCTCTTAAACACCCTCCAATGATCAACACTAACATGTTCTGTGACATTTTTGTTGACCCCCATTTGAAGGAATGATCCTGCGTCACACATGTAGTATGCACATCTCCCCTGGTACCGTGTTACCAACCCTGTTCACACGGACATCTGTTTTAACACCGTAACTGAAGTCACTCTTGCTGCCTGTTACAAATGTTGTACAGGATTTAGATGTTATTAACCATTACAGCATTTGGTTAAACAAGGAAGAGTTATATTTTATCTTTATCCACTATATCATCAGGTATAAAATCATACATATACAAAATAATAGAACAGAAAAAATAGTAACAGAACATAATACATGTATACAAGAGTAACAAAACATGAAAGAACACCTGCATGCACTAGCTTCTATGGCCTAGGATGGCTACGCATTGATACTTTTATCTAAGTTAAAAAACTTTTACTTTCTCCTAACTCTCATAAGTATGGACCATGAAAAAAGGCTCTACAAGATCTTTGTTGAACGTGTTAAGAAATACTTAAATAGTAGAGAAGAGTGCACAGTTAACGCTGTCAATAGTCCCATATACGATCTACTCAACACTGGTGAAAGATTTGGACCATTACAAACTATTTTGGAAATGATTACTGGGCAGGTCCCCTGTATTGCAAAAAAGAAATGGTCAACCTTGGTATGGCAGAGGGCGTGGCATCTTGACGACACCTTTTGGAACAGCGCTAAAACTGTTCTTGGTAAAGGCGATATCCTATACAAAACATTGGGTAAATCACAATACCTCACATGGTGGCATCTGGCAGATAACTTACCGCATCTCCAGGGCACCTGCGAGACTATGGCTAGACTCATATGCCACGCCAGTTTGCTGAAGGAAGATGATTTTAGGCTAATAGGGAGTAGTCATAGTCAAAAAACATGTACTAGATGTGAACTTGGGATTACGGAAACAGTATACCACATTGTTATGCAGTGTCCAGTTAATGAAGAAGAGAGATTGCAAATGTCCAGAGAAATGTATGACGCAAACCCAGTTCTGTATGATAAGTTAATGCAAAGACCGGACCAGACCTTTAACTGGTTAATGGGTAATCACCCGGATGATATTGAAACCTCAGCTATGGTGCAAATGTGGATGATTGTGGGTGTGCATATATGTAGTATGTATCACCAACAAATTATGACGAGGGTAGGAGTGGGATAAAACTTCCCTCTATTTGCTCGGACTGACCTAAAAGAACACACAAAAAGCTTGTTTAATGGACTATGATTTGCTCTCCTTTTCCTTAGTTATTCTTTTTAGTTAAATGCTAAATGCTTACTATTAATTTTATGGGCCACCTTTTGTATGCCTTTGTAATTTTCTTAGTTTTGGGGGTGTGTATTCTTTTCTGTGTGTGAGAAGAATACTATTATGTTCTGCTATTTTATGTTTTGACTTATGTTTATTTATTTGCTGTATATGTATATTTTTGTTCTACTGAACAAGTCAATAAATACAATACAATACAATACTGAACACGTTGGTACTGCACGACAATAAATATAGAATTGATATACGTATAGGGGCCATAAGCAGCCTAGTATGTGGTATGTGTCATCGCTAGTAAACTACTCACCAGTTAAATGATTACATGAGCTAGCCTACATATACTAGAAATCTGAATAGGCGAATGCCTGATTTCCGGGGCAGGTTAATGATATACTAGATCTAGTAATCACAGAGGAAAACATATCCTTGGCCATGATTAGAAAACATCAATAGATACATTCCAAATGCTTACATTGTGGTATCATTAGTGTCAGAGCTTCTGCAATACCCCACTTCTACTGTTAATTCAAAATTGCTCACGTGACACAAAGCGATACCATTTGACGCGTACTTGTATGTGGTCAAAATGGGCCATCGACAAGCTGTGCTGTCAATTTATCGC
>OZ012684.1:94338357-94365027 GCA_963942565.1 Maea johnstoni
AAGATGCGCACACAACGGACCATTTCTCCTGAATCGCTCTTCTCGTATTTGATTTTTAACCACTCCAAAGTATTTAATGCAGTAGATTTCAATGTTTAAAAAATTAGAATGATGTTATATGTGACCGAAATAAACTTAGGTTCGGCCGTACAATAATAGGGCTTGGAAAATAAATATTAATTCATTCATTTACGGTTCTCATACAGTTGTCACTAGTTTTCGACCAACAGTTCTCTTTTGACTATTTTTACAATTGCTCTGATCACAAGGTTATAACCAGGCTCACTGGCATGAATGTGTTGAAAAAACGCGCCCTGGCTTGAAAGTGGACTGTCTGCGGTCGATACGGCAGCACCCCGTCTGCGGCCGATTGAAAAGAGATCGTGCCCCCCCCCCCCCCCACCCCCTGTACTGAAGCACCTTAAGTATACAGTCATGTCTGCGGTCGGGTCATTTTGATAAACATATGCTGTATTATCAATCGGTATAATGTTCCATCTTAATAGGATGGTGATGAACTGGTAGCAAACACAATCAATTTCTGATAAGACTGAAGAATCGTACTTTATGTATAACTAGCTATGAGAGTAATATATGTATATATATATATATATATATATATATATATATATATATATATATATATATATATATATATATATATATATATATATATATATATATATATATATATATATGAATATTTGGATCAGAATGTCAATAAAATATAGATGATATAGATGACATAGACATGCAGTTAGTTTAAATAACACGGGCATGTCTGTCACTAACTTATGCGACTGCTCCGGTGCTTTGCGTGATTGTATCTGTAGCTTTCACATTTCGGCACATTGATTTTATGTTGTAAGCGGTCATGAACCCAACACCTTGTCAATTGAAGTGTTCTCAAAAAATCGATGAGTTCCTATTTATAACTGAATGGCCATCAGCCAAGCTGAAAGGGAATTGATAGAATTGGTGTCAATATTAGAACGAGGTGAATGGCTTCTGAAATGCTAGTACCTCTTTCCGTGAACCTGGCTTTCATGAGGCTGGTTTTTAATTACAGCGGAGTGGGGAGGTCGACTCTGTCAAAATTATTGGTGGAGTGCTGGAATCGCAGCTTAGGCGACCCATGCGAACGGTTTCATGCATGTAAAAATGCTCGCACGAAGATTTCATGCATGAAAATTTCATTTCGCCCCAGACATGTTCATGGAATTTGGACTGTACACTATTTCATACATGGAATTCTCATCCATTTTGGGGCATTCTTTTCATTTTCATGCATGGAAATTGCACCCTTATGTATGAACCATTCATGCCACGATTTTTTCTTGCATGAAAATTTTCGTAAGGGCAACTCCCTATGACCAATTGGTACTGTCTCTAACATACTGGACGTAAAGTAGTTTGCAGGATTTTTTTAGGTGGGAACATAATAGGAGTGTTCCGAGTTAATTAACCCATTCCGTCTGCATTATGTGAAGTGCATATCTAATTTTGCAACACATATAGTCCGTGACTGAAATATTTGGATATATTTGATGAGGGATTGGTAGATAAAGGAGGAACAACAACTTTTCGTTAAATCTTCCTAGAAATGTTTCGTCATAAAAATATGTTACCACAAATGTCAGACAGTCATGTGTACGCTCCAGATATATATGGCATAAGAGACTGTGTTTATGGTGCGAAAAGGCCGAGCACGCCATGGAAATAATACCGATATATATATACATGTTCTGATTTCTGCTAGCAGATACTAGTAATATGAACTGCTTTGTTGTTTTGCCAAATAAATAGTCTACTCCTGTTGTTTCTCTGATTACTTGTTGCGCATACAGCTATTCGATGTCTGAACATTTCCAGAGCACGGTAATAAATACTAGTGGCAGGCAATCTACAAAGATTACAATTTATTACACGACATATTTCGCGATGGAAAATCCTACTTTAATAATTATGAAAATCTGTGATTTAATTTACGCTTTTATCGCAGTAGTGGTATGATAAATTATTCCAGCGAGTTTACTATAACCATAATGGGTAAAACCTATATTCTCATTTTGAACGCTCTTAACTAAATTTATGAAACAGTTCTGTATCATTTACATGTATTCACATTCATCGTATACATATTGGTCTCCGAGCACTTTATAGGGCCAACGAACGGTAATTAGTGTAGCAGCACAGGCCCAAAAAGTGGCTTATTTTAGGAGTAACACCAACCGGCGGTAGACTAAGCAGCATCATACATCAAATGAAAGCTAAGAATCTCAGGATTCAGGAACTGCATGATGCCGGAACCAAAAAGTTGTACAAGCAGAGATACCGCACCGTTTCCATGGCAACCTTTTTGAAGTAGTGAAAACACTGACAAATTACTCTTCAATTAAATCCTTATTTGGTGGCCTTCTTACCAATATTCCTCATTCAAATTACTCCTGATAATTAATAAGGTCCTTGTCTAGTGAAAAAAAGTCAAAGAAAATGTCTAAGTAGTGTTTGCACTGAGTGACCTCACATTTAGGGTACATATGTAGAAACGGGTAAAAAGATAGTATTTTTGGACTTTAAAGTTTTTATAAAAGGCTTATATGAGCTTGTTCAGGCACACACTATACGTTTTCAGAAAGTAGACACTGTAAGCTTTCATTTGATGTATTATTAGACTCCTGGCACATTTTGTTACTGACGATTTGGCTTCATAGATAGTAGCTGTAGTGGGGATTTTATACACCAATTTGGTGAAAACTCACCCAATGACTATCTAACTCTAGTTTAGTGGCTACATAGCATTATTCTTCATTCAGATTACTCTTGAAAGTTAATAAGGTCCTTGTCTAGTAAAGTTAGTGAAGTTAACTGTTAAAAATGTGCTGGTACTGAGTGACCTGGCTACGTTTAGGGTAAATATGCAGAAATGGCCAAAGACATTGTATTTTTGGAACTTTTTTGTTTGAATAAAAGGCATCATACATCAAATGAAAGATAAAAATCTCAGGATTCAGAAACTGTGTGATGCCGGAACTGAAAAGTTGTACAAACGGTGATATTGCACCATTTCCATGGCAACCTCTTGAAGTAGTGAAAACCCTAAAAAATTACTCTTCAATTAAATTCTTATTTGGTGGCCTTCTTACCAATATTCCTCATTCAAATTACTCTTGATAATTAGTAACGTCTTTGTCAAGTGGGAAAAGTGGAATAAAAAGTATTGTTTGCACTGAGTGACCTCACATTTAGGGTACATATGTATAAACGGTTAAAAGTTTTAATAGAAGGCATATATATATATATATAGTTGTTTAGGCATGCAACATATATTTTCGGAAAGTAGACATTGTAAGCTTTGATTTAATGTATTATTAGACTCCTTGCACATTTTTATACTGAACATTTGGCTTCATACATAGTAGCTGTGGTGGGGACTATGTACCAATTTGGTGAAAACTCAATTGCTATCTCACTGTAGTTTTCTGGCTTCATAGCATTCTTCTACATTCAAATTACTCTTGACTGTTCATAAGGTCCTTGTCTAGTGAAGTTTGTGAAGACATGTTAAAAATGTGTTTATACTGAGTGACCCCATGTTTAGGGTAAATATGCAGAAATGGCCAAAAACATTGTATTTTTGGATTTTTTTGTTTTAATGAAAGGCATATATGAGATTGAGCAGGCAAAAAATAGATATCTTCATAAAGTAGACACTATGAGCTTGCATTTGATTATTATTAGACCCTTTGCACAATTTTGGATTGTAAATATGACCTCAGTTCATAGCTGTAGTGAGGGCTTTGTACAAAAACTTTTTTATTTTTAAATCATTTTTATTCACCTCCTCACACATGTCAAAAAACAGTATACAAAGTTGTGTGCCAAATAAGGCCAATGTATTGTAAATATGCAGTAATATATAGTATAAGAAGACCATATTGTTGTGTTGTATATCTTAGACAATAGCGAGAATTGTTTTTCAAAGAAAATACCTTTACCTTTTAGGTAAGCTCTGTATTTCTCTTCAAAATAAAACTTTTTTGTTTCATTTTTAACGTTGAGTAAGTGTGGCTGTTGTTCTTTTTTCATTGAGTTGTAAATGACCTTTTTTGTTAGTAAAATGATTGTATTTATAAAGTGAGCATTTTCTAGATCTCCCAAAACAATTTTGGATGCAGAAATGTTAAAATTTTCCATTCCTAATGCTCTTATCCAGTTTTCCACACCTTCCCAGAGTTCCAGAGATATATCACATTGTAAGAACATATGTTCAACTGAGTCAACGTGTGTTTTGCAGAAACAGCATAGATTAGATTTTTTGATGCCCATCTTGTACAATTTCTCGTTCGTAAAGAATCTGTGATGGAGCGTTCGAAATTGAATGTATTTCAAAAACTTGGTCATAAAGGTACCTTATTGCCATCTCACTCTACGTATGGGGCTTCCCAGCATTAATTCTCATTTAAATTACTCTTGGCAAATAATTAGATCCCTCTTTAGTGAAAGAAAACTGTTCAGTTGTGTTTGCACAAAATGACCCCATGTTTAGAGTAAATATGCGAAAAGGGTGTTAATTTTATATTTTGGACCTTTTTGTTTTAATGAAAGACATACTAGTTTTAATAAGGCAACCAATGGCTGCAATCAAGAAAGTAGACCCTCCAATCCCATTCAATGTATCATTCACCATATCATACTCCGTAGTGTAAATAAAGCTCCCTATAATAGTTTCAGAACTTGTCATAAAAGGCCATTTACAAAAATTACCTGATTGCTTTATTCATTTCTTGTACTAATGTTATCTAATTCTGGGATAGTCTAAACTGACTGGTGCCTTTGTTTGATAAAAAGAACAACCAAGAGTTGGCCAGCACATTTGCCCTCATTGACCCATAGCTTCAGGAGATGTTTGAATAATCCCGGTAAAAACCTTGATTTCCCTAGTGTTTGTCAGTTATGAAAGGTAGGATCATAATGCCAGAGGTGTCTACAACTCTATCCTGAGGTATGCTGTTAACTAGATAGATAGTACAGAGAACTTGTGTCTAGTTTAATGATATATCTATAGGGTGTCACTCTATGTCTATTTAATTGTATTTCAGATTATGAGGAGCAATATTAATTGCATTTGATATTGGTTTTGGGGTCCAAAGAAGTTCATTCAAATTGATTGAAAGAACACCCTGAATACTGCTCTGTTAGTAGTTTCCAACTTGCTGGTGAGGTGTTCAACTAATCAAGGCCTGCAGCACCTCAAAAGGGCTGTTTTGATGTTTTCCTACTAAAAGCATATTTTGAGGAGCACTGTTAACTGTAGCATAGTTCATCACTCTCCTTAAGATATTTTTTGATGCTTTATTTCATTCATAAATTATGTTCAAGGATATCTTAGATCTAGACAATTCTCTCCGATTAGAAATTCAATTGTGGATAGGTTTAGGTAGCTTTTTTCAGACTCGGTTCTTCCCCTATGCTGCTTCTATTGGACTAGTTAGCCTATATGAAATATATATTTAGGCATCACAAATATGCCCTCCCAGCGATGTAAAAGTTTTTGGGTGAAAAATTGAAGAAACATGTATGGTATAATCAAATGGAGCTCCTATCAATAGTAATGGACTATGGACCATCAGACTTCATAAATATGTAGAAAATATCAATTAGAAAAATGGATTCAGCTACATGAGAAAAAAGGTTTTTTGAAATTCTAGATTGCTTAACTTAAGAACAACGTCAAAATAGAAGAAAGATGTTTCTCCTATTCGATGAAGGTTATTTATATCAAGAGAATCCAATAACGCTTATTGCCCAACATACTTGATTCAAGCACCAATTCTTATGGTGCAATTTGATATGGAGAAAAGAGAGAAGATGTTCGGATTACCTCGGCTATGGATCATAGTTTTCTCAATATTTCACTATTCAGCTTCTACTGAGAGGGCTAGGTTGGAGAGTGAGGCAGGTTGTAGTTGGATTGTTTGGTTGACTCAGGTAGCAATCTCCCAATGATCCATCGATCAGCTTGTACTGAGGGGTGGGAGGGGCAAAAGTGAGGGGTGGGTTTTAGGTTGGATGTATGAGGTTGCTTAGGGGATTAGAGGAGTGGTTTGGATGACCTTTGTGCAATAACTAAACTAAATGATTCACTTGTATAAATATGGGGTGCTTGGGTAGGTGTGGTTGGGTGTGACCTGTGGTGTGATGGGTAAGCATGGTTGAAGGTGGCCTATGTTGTCTGTTTCTCTGCCTCCACTGGGGTGAGGGTAAGGTATGCTTGTGGTTGACAATCCTCACTTGTCTACTTGTATGTGAATGGAGGGAAAAGGGGTCCAGGGGATGTGGTACATTTATCAGCTTGTAATATGGGCTGGGGGGGGGGGGGGGGGGGAGGGAGGGAGGGAGGGGGGTGGAGTAGTCCTGGTTGTGGGAGACCTGTGATGCAATCTCTCAAGGATTAGTTTTTAGCTTGCATTATGGGTTGGAGGGAGGTTAAGCTATATTTGGGGATGATTTTTGCTGAGATGTCTCCATGATGAATTTGTCAGATGGCCTACCCTGATGGCCTTGTGGTCTAAGGCATTGCCAAAGACTGCTAGGTATCTCTCAAATCCTGGCCAGGGCATGTAAGAAAGTTGTCAGTGACTTGGGGTTAGACAGTGGTTTCCGCACCAACTGGCAAAACATGACTTAGCTGCAATATTACAGAAAAGGTGACAATAATCGAAATTCCAAATTTATTTGTCAGCTTGTCTTATAGGTTGTGAGGGGAGGGAGACTAGCTATGGTTGGAGGTTGCAGCCCCAAGACTAAAAGACTATGTGCAACAACAACCTACTTTAGTACAAAATAGCTTTTAGGTTGGTCGATGATCCCTTATTACCTTCAAAAACATCACATAAAATAAGATATCAGGTATTAGGCCATAGGGCATTATCTACAAAACTCAGTTCAAATGGATATCCATATTAGTTTTATTGTATATCAGGTAGCATTGGTAAATGTTGTTCAAAGTAACAAGAGTGGAAAAGAGGTTTTAAGTAAGTTTTTACCAAGTTGTCGTACATACTTCTTACTAGAGCTATACTGAATGAAGCCATATTTCTAAAACAAAAGTGCTCAAAGGGGTACAATAACACATCAAATGAATGCTCATATTGTTTTTCTTCTATAGATAGCTATTGTTCACCTGCACAGTCTCATATATGCCTTTCATTAAAACAAAATCTCCAAAAATACACCATTTTTCCCCCGTTTCATCATATTTACCCTAAACGTTGGGTCACTCAGTACTAACATATCTTTACCATTTGTCTTAGATAATTTCACTTGAAAACTACCTCATTAACTGTCAAGAGTAATTTGAATGAAGAATAATGCTAAAAAGCCACAAAACTAGAATGAGATGAGCATTAGGTGACTTCACCAAATTGCTGTGTATATTGCCCATATGTACAATCCAAAATTGTGAAAAGTGTCTAATAATTATCCCATACACGCTCGTAGTGTCTACTTTATGAAGATATCTATTGTTTGCCTGCACAATCTCATATATGCCTTTCATTAAAACAAAAAAGTTCCAAAAATACAATGTTTTTGGCCATTTCTGCATATTTACCCTAAACGTGGGGTCACCCAGTACAAACACATCTTTAACATTTGTCTTCATTAATTTCACTAGACAAGGACCATGTGAACTGTTAAGAGTAATTTGAATGAAGAATAATGCTATGAAGCCAGAAAACTAGAGTGAGATAGTCATTGGGTGAGTTCTCACCAAATTGGTGTATATAGTCCCGACTACAGCTACTATCTATGAAGCCAAACCTTCAGTACCAAAATGTGCCAGGAGTCTAATAATACATCAAATGAAAGCTTACAGTGTCTACTTTCTGAAAACGTATAGTGTGTGCCTGAACAAGCTCATATAAGCCTTTTATAAAAACTTTAAAGTCCAAAAATACTATCTTTTTACCCGTTTCTACATATGTACCCTAAATGTGAGGTCACTCAGTGCAAACACTACTTAGACATTTCGTCTCACTTATTTTCACTAGACAAGGACTTCACTAATTACCATGAGTAATTTGAATAAGGAATATTGGTAAGAAGGCCACCAAATAAGGATTTAATTGAAGAGTAATTTGTCAGTGTTTTCACTATTTCAAAAAGGTTGCCATGGAAACGGTGCGATATTTCTGCTTGTACAACTTTTTGGTTCCGGCATCACACAGTTTCTGAATCCTGAGATTTTTAGCTTTCATTTGATGTATGATGCCGCTTAGTCTACCGCCGGTTGGGGTCCATCCCAAAATCTGGTCCTTTGCTGCTCCACTAAATGTTTGTCGGCGATACGTGAAGTGGTCTTACTGTAGAGCACGCAGAACCGTCATTACCCTAGACGTATTAATAGCTGGCGTGCACAATCGGTCTGACAACATGTGACATAAATCATCATCTAGATTAACCATTATGAGATATAAGAGGAAGGATTGTTGAACCTACCTGGAACAACAACTTTCAATTAGGTATTTATCATGTCCGTTTTGACACCAAGGGTTTTCCATATACGTTATATCTTGTGCACTATCCAGGTGCAATTGGGTCAAACCATGCGCTAGATGGCTCTTGTAGTTTCTTTTTATCAATCTGCGATATTCAGAATACGAACCGCACCTGCGCATGGTATATATCTCAACTGGATATAGTAATTATTCCTTGATCCAGGCACAACCAACATATAGAATAACAAGCTGACTTATCTGTATTCCATCCTGCGGCTTACGACTATCTTGATCCATTGTTCTAGTAAGCCAAGATAGTCGCTGAATTAACTATGTGAAAGAGTGAGTAAAGATTGTGCAGTGAGTGCTTGGAAATCTTAAAATTCATTTCTTAAATCCTGTTCTTAGGCACTAGAAGCTAATGTCTGACTATACTCAATCAATTATACACATACACGTTTTGGTATTGAATGAATTATCTTGTCCTTGATGCCTTGAAGTACTGGGAGATTTTCGTAGTCAGGTTTAGTACATATACGTATAGCAAGTAAATACATACATAAACCTAGACTCCCGACGACTGAAAGATAAACATGCAGATGCTCAAATTGTGCTAATGTGCGATACCCCTTCCCGGCTGGTTCGTGAATCAGATAGCAGTACTGAAAACGCTATCCATATATACTCCAACATATACCTGAATCTTTGAAATGCTGTTTATCGTCAATTGTTCATGATAAGGCTAAACCGCGACTAGCCAGTTGCTCATAATGGAAAAATGGGCGTGGTCAGGGAAAGCTCGACCTTAAGTAACTTGTACCTGTAACTGCTTTGCATGCCTCAAATGGGTTCGAACATAACAGTGTAGAGAGACAGAGGCATCCACCTCAGACATCCAGGCGGGCACCTTCTACTATAGAACACCTTCCAATATCTCCTCAAGCCTCCAGGTGAATGGCATTTGGCTGAATCGGTGATGATAGAGTTGAAATAAGTTAACTGTCACGGAAAGCAAAGAGTCCTTTACACTGAGAATCTATGTTTCACCCTTCCCTTTTCTGCATTTCATTAGACTACTTTCCAGAATGCGATATAAATGCTGCGTAAAAGAGAAATCTATGGTGTTGGGCGGTTATTTCTATTGCAGTGTGTGTGTGTTCGCACTGATGGATCTACCTACAGTCTATTCTGGACTCCCAATTCTCGTTAATCCTCATCACATTAGGTGCTATTGGTGATGAGGTACCCTTACGGAAGGATTGCTTTACTGAAGGGCTATCCATGTCTACCTCTCAAAAAGCGATTCTGAAGTTGATGCTACGCCTTGGACTTCAAATTTACTTTTGTACAATCTAGATAATACATTTGGTTGTGTGCTTGCGGACATTCAATTTTTATAAGGATATAAAGGCTGGTCCTTAAAGCCGATTTAGATCACACGTTTATGTACACATAATCAGATTCAAGACAGGTAAAACAAGTTGAGCACATGGATTTCTATATGAAAAAAACGGAGGCACTTATGAAAGCTATCAAAGTAATATAGGTTAGTAGCTGAACTCGTAGCATACAGCTACAAGGACGAGCTCACGGCAATACCAATATCATAAAATACCAAATCAATTGTGATATTTCATATATTCGAATACATACATCTTGAACTGTTCTGGCTGTCGCGGGGTCCCTTCCCATCGACATAGATAAGCGTTAAGCGAGTAGAGGCAGCAGTAGTAATGTATAGCTGTATATCCATCGCACGAAAACACGATATGTAGACTTCTGGAGCATTTTCAGCAGCTATACTTGCCTGAATAACTGCCAAGTAAGTTACGTTGACATTGCGATGCATCATGAATATGGTATCAAGATGCATGCATACATTCATGGAAACATTATGCAAAATTGCGTGTCAGTTTTTTGTAATTACCTTCAGATAACGGAAATCAAACAGTGATAAATGTGCCAACACATGGCATTTATTCATTCCACGAGGTTTGCAAAACGGCGTAGTTTCTATTGACATTGGACAAAATGCCATGGCAATATATGACTTAATGCGAACTGTACATGTATGTCCTTTAATACGAACATTGATAGTTTGATTTCTTATTATGCAGTTACGTGTATCTGCCCCAATGCTGGAGGGTACGAAGAAATGGAGATATAAATGTGGATCTGTTACAGTGCATGCGCAGATACTGTGTCTTGTGGATGTGTTTTAACTTTAAGATATTACATGTACTTACAGTTATAGATACTATCTGGCGTCAATGTTAATGCAAGCTCATATTTCTGCGTCTATATACGTACTCACATTGCGACTCAATGGCCCTCACTACGTAATGCACTAACTGTAATGTAGGTGAATGCAGGGGTCGCACCCACCCGGGTATTGATTCATAGGGATGAACCTAAATAAACCCTAGGTAAAGGCACACACGATGGACACAGCTGTAACATGTGTGGCACCTGTAATGTTCATATCATAGCCTACCTGTCTTCCATGTGAGAGGGTTCGTATCAGGTGATAACCTATTCTAGTCTGGAGTTCACATATGGCCTGACAACCTAGAACATAACTTATCTAAATGAAGGAGACTTGCAGTGGGTTCTTTAACCCAACAGGAATAAGGACCTTCCGGCACAATCCTTTTATTATCATTTCATTTCTTTTTATTTCAAAGACATAACTATTTTACCAATATAGCTCGAAATATGTGTCAAATTACTTGTATTCTCCCATTCTCCAATACATATATATCATTACCTCAGATACATCTGAGAGATACCAATAACACTGTCATAGTATTGACCTTAGACTATGTATGAAACAAAGCATGAATTTTGAAATATTTGAAAATAATTTTTGGTTGGACCTAGTGTGGCTGTAGGAGGAGGGTCAGTGTGTGGACCTTGTCCGTGCAGTCAGGAAAGGAAGAAAATGGGTTTAGAACTGTCTATAATTGCATTGATCGTTCAAGGTCTTTGCAAAATTTGATATATGGGATAGCTATTTTGCTCGCACTTGATCCAAATGAATACAGTACCGTTTGCGACCACGCCACTGAGCAATGCAACAATAATTACCACACAATGAGAAAGTTGCCTAAACGAGACACTCCTTCCTGTGTATAACAATAGCTATGCATGTGTCAAAGTGGAGCAAGGTTTCAGTTATATTTCATACCAGGGTTTGTACAAGTGGTGTAACGCCTTTCCTGATTGTGTAAGACTCGGTCAGTTATTCTTTAGAGTAACAGTCACAGTCGGTCTGATTATGAGGCAAGTACTGTAAGCTACAGCATATGACACATCTCAAAATGAACACCTTAAGTGAGCTATTCAACATACAATAAATCTCAAAATGAACAACTTAAGTGAGCTATTTAACGTACAATAAATCTCAAAATGACCACATTAAGTGAGCTATTTAACGTACAGTAAATCTAGAAATGAACACCTTAAGTGAGCTATTTATCGTACAATAAATCTCAAAATGACCGACTTAAGTGGGCTATTTAATATATAATAAATCTCAATATGACCACCTTAAGTGGACTATTTAACATACAATAAATCTCAAAATGACCACCACATTAAGTGTGGTAGTTAAGGATCATCATGGCATTCCGGCCAATTATGGGAGACCTAAAGCAGTATGGGTATTTGGAGTATCGTTAAATATATGATAGTAAGCACTAGATTGATGGTATTTTCAAAGACGTAATTGTAATATATTTCCAAATACATAGGTAAGTGCTGATAACAAACAGCAAATAAAATTCCGTAAAAAGACATTTCTTTGCATATATGTGAATATATATTACAACAGTGCACATGGATGGGTACATCGAGTCGATCTGTTCACACAATGTTCTCAGTAATATGAATATGTATGCTATCCTTTCGGGGAAATAAAGACAGACACACGACACAATTATCAGAATAGAGCAAATATACTACCTCCTAAATCAAGATGCTGTTTATGAAATATGTTACTGTACAATGTAGGCTGTTTCAGAAGCAAACAGCAATACGGTTGTTAATATTGCGCTCTTTCCATAATGAGTGTGGCAGGATGGCCGACTGGTATATATAAGAGCATTGCGTAGTGACTGTTCGCTCTATATAAGTATTCAACACTGCAAAGGGTGTTTACCTATGTTCACTCTATTTTCTATTCAAGTACTTGAAAAAGGAATATAAAATTGAAATTGTCGTATGATTTTATCTGATCTTCCATGCTGTACCATACGATCACCACACTATTTCATATACTTGCTTAATGTACTTACAAATCCGTATTTTCTTCACCTATTTTTGTTATTTGTTAGGCTTCATTGATAGTATATACTTTTCCCTCTCCCATCTCTTAATAATTGAAAGCAGTCATATAATCGCTTTAAAATCCGTATTGTTATTCCATGGATTTGTTTTTATCATATTCCATTGCTTTATATGGTGACTAGACCAATTGTTATTTGTAAGAAGCCCATATAAGAAATGAAGGGTATATCGTATTAAACCTATCAGCGGACAATAGATCGACGTCACCGAGTCATTTGTCTTAATCATGGCCTCCATGTTAGCACCTGTCTCGTTAATAACACACTTCCAGCAGATTCTCATATCACCCAATGCAATGTCTGGCAGGAACGTTGAATGATGGGCTATCAGCTATGCACATGGTTAGATTTGGTCAAGCATAGGAATACGCCAGGTGCATTGTAAAATACTCGCAAGAGAATAGGGGACGAATAAGATTGTTACATCGTTTCTTTAATGGCTAAGCATTGTTCTGATGTAGCTTTCAGTTATAGGTATGGCCCACGACCCCCTTTTCTGTTTCCATTATTAAGTGTGTCTCCTATAGTCTTCTCTACTTCCCCCTCCTCTTCGTTACTATACATGGTCTTTACGTGACCACTTTAACAATTACATGTATATTTACCTGCACCCTCGGGTGTACTTTCATTCGTTTTCATGTTGCTACATTCTTGATGGACCACGTAATTCTTTTCACGTTCCTCCTGCAGTTGTTTTGTTATGATATGATTTTATATGATATGTATTTGCACATGCATCTTCATGTCACATCAATGAATAAACAATGCGAACAATATAATCTAAATGAAGGTATGCCCACTTCTTGTGTTTACTATCTTGTGATGTAGTATGATCAATGCATAAACCATAAACTATTTTCTATTTTCCTTTTTTAATGTAAGTGCACCAGCATTGCTGATTTCTGCACATTAGGCTTATAGATTATTTCTATGAGGAATACAGTATGGACGTTGCCAACCAAATGAACAACGCTAGGGTATAATCATTTCAACTTTTTAAGAATTACAGGTTAGAATGTTGCGCAAGTTTACTCCAGATAGTATCAATATTCAATATTTTCATCACCTACCCCCAACATGTTCTAGATAAAGTCAACCTGAAACTGTACCAGGATTGTTGGTATTCGAAGGCACTCTTAGTGGAGGCGCTATCATTATCAAGGCAAGAGCCAAACAGCACATCTCGTAAAAGATAGATGTAGTAGCCTTCTCACCTTATGTTTTGGCGTTCTTTATTGATTTTAGTAAGCCTATTGATCCGAGATCTAATATACCTGAAGCAATCCGGTTAGCGCAGATAAGCAAAGGTAAGCTCCCCACTAATGAACAGCGAGCCTCTGATCACAGAGGGCAGCTCGTCATGTTTTACAGGTGAGATATAGGTTAGACACTGCAGGAGGCCACTGCTTTATAGCCTGTGGCTTCCGTCAACAAATCCTAGCTAATTCAACCCTCATATTCCTAATGCATGCAAGAAATATCGATACATATATCTATATTTACGATTCTACAGGGAGTTTAGATTATTGTGTTTTGCAAGGCATATTGTCAAATACATGCAGGTAGAAAATGGTTACATACTTGTACGTTTCTCCCGAGAGTTTATCCACATGTATGTGAGAATCTCCACACTGCGCATTGCAAGAAGTTAGTTCGGTATACCTCAACGAAAAACACTACGAATCTTAACGAGGCAGCGAGACTATTTGCATAATGGTTGCTTTTTATACATTTAAGGTGGCTAGGCACTTTAATTAGATAATTTTCAATAGTAAAGTTCAAAAGCGAAATAAGTTCTTCTGTACTTCTCTTTTATGAAGGTTGAGACGGGTGCTTTAGAAAGTCACTATATATAGAGTAAGCTACAACTTTGAGAATAAGGGAATCAAATCGACCCTTAAATGACAGCTATACTTGTAGATCATAAGAAAAACGAATCCAGATATTATTTTCTTTTAGTCCAAAGCATGTATATTTGGTTTGGTAACCTGAATTCTTGGCACTTATACGAAATGTGTGTAGATATGAGGAATCAAAAGTAAGTAAGTAAAATTGTGACAATTGGTAAGAAATACACGTTTAAGGTGGCCAGCGACCTTAAATAAAATCTCTTTTCCCGCTGTTGCACACAATAGCAAAGTTTGTCAATTTCGATTACTTCCGAAACTAAGCATATTCTAGTGGGTATTGTAAAACGTGGGTGGCACAACAACCCTCGGCTTGTTTTGTTTTAGGGACATATCAATTAACATTGGCAGGGTTGATTGCAAGTGCCTAGATATTAAGCCAACCAGAAACAGAGTCAGAGTCACAGGAATGTATCAACACCAGGCAAAACAAGCTGATGATAAAACATAGCAATGTGTGCTACATATGTCGACAGATAGCACTTACGCAATAGTGTGACAACTGGAAAGCTGCAAACTTTTTTCAAAAAGGAAAAGTAATACTGGCTTAAGTATAGGCCGTAATACTCGATCTTTATTTGCGTAAGGGAACGATATTCTAACTACAGGACAAAACACATATATGCGATTTATGTCTAGTGCTTAAGAAATATCGACTGGTGCCAGTCACGCAATGCAGGTCTGCTGATGTCCTATGTACATGCTATATATATATATATATATATATATATATATATATATATATATATATATATATATATATATATATATATATATATATATATATATATATATATATATATGTATATATATACATGATATACAAATATGTATGAACGAACCCCACCATGGTATGATATCATAGTTCTCACTGACCGTATCAAACCACTGCCTGTCGCTGATGCGGGGTTAAAGACCGTCTGCTGTTTTGGGTGGGGTCAAGGTCACCAATGACTGATGACTTGCACCTTTCCTGCTAAAGGTGACCAGAAGCGGGAGGGAACTTTTCATGAGAAGTCTAAACATGTGTAGGGCATAGGTTTAACTTTGCTTAGTGAGCACAACAGCATGGAATGGTGAACCTCAGTAAGCCAATCACGGCATACGTCCTTCACGTGAGGTATAATTTATATGTATGTATGTATGTATGTATGTATGTATGTATGTATGTATGTATGTATGTATGTACATATTATATATGTGTGTGTCGGATTCATTTCCATTTGTATCTGTATATCTGTATAATGTCTACTAAATTATTTATGTCGTTTAGTGTTATCTGTACAAGTTGTGCCTACTGTAAAATGTTTTTTACTATCGTTTGCCGTCCACTGCAGAATGTATATTTTTAATAAATATAACTGGCGACTGATGTTTGGTAAATGTGGATGTGTATCTATCACACAGTGCTTGACAGTTGTTGCATATTACACAATCTTCATGTCTGTCTATTGGCGTTCACTGTGCAACGTATGTCTATTATATCTATGTCTATACTACTATTGATATCTACTGAATATATGTCTACATCTAGGGGTATTCCCATGATGATCATTGCACAATGTTCGTCGATTTGGCATAACATTAACCTTTTTTTTTAATTTCGCGACACATGCTGTTTTTCATTTTCTATAAACATAATAATTCAAAATTTGTAAACAATACTCTATTCAATATAAAACAACTTTGTTATTGCCCTATCTTGAATATACGTCTTAGAGTTCATTATATATCTTTTCCCATACTGTCCAGAAACATTCATCCTTTTGATTTAACACTGCATGATACTCTTCTATCAGTAAATGAACATATAGAGACCGTTTATCATCACTTATATAGTGCTTTTTTCCTGTTTTCTTATTATTATAAATGGTAATTTTTGTATGCATAATTGTTTTATCTATAATTTTTCCCGAAGTATATCTTCCAAAAATGTTATCTATGTCATCAAGTTTAATACCAGTTTCCAAACTGTTTTACAACCATTTTTCAATTTGCTTCCTTAGTATTGTTACCAGTGGACAGTCTAAGACGGTGTGTTTAATTGTTTCTTGTTCTTTTTGACATAGTTTACATATATTTGTTTCTACTAATTTCATTTTACACAATTTTACATTTGTGACTGTACGATTATGCAGTAATTTGAATTGAAAGTATTTGTAATAAGCACCCTCATTAAATTGGGGTATTTTTTAAAACCCTTTTTCAACAATGTCGTATTCAATCTCTTCGTTCAAAATTAACTCTTTAACTTGTTTTAGAATATGCTGATTGTAACCATAAGTTTATTATACGTTCTACTGGATCCTTTTTCTACTATTCGAATTTCAAACAGGATTCTTGGGAGGCATGGTCCATACTTTAAAGGTTCTTTGTCATACATTTTTTCCAAGTTTTTAATATTGCGTTTAATTTTTAAATAATCAATAAAATGAATTTTTAAGCCTCTTGTACTTAATTCCTCTTGGGTAAAAAGTTCACCATTTGTATTTAGTATATCACATAGATTTTGGTACCCTTTTGTATCCGATTCCCTTTTGTACTCTAATTTTATTTGCATGTTATATATTTGTTAGTTTCATACCTCCCAAATTGGTTAAGGTCTCTTAAATAGCTTTCCTAAATTTTGGGGGCTTATTCCCCCGAATGAAAGTCTTGAACAGATTATCCAATTCATCTATCATTTCTTTGGTGGGTGAGGGGAGAGAAAACAGGACATGTGTTATTCTTGATATCTGTACGCTTTTGACTATAGTTATTTTTCTATATGGTGTCAAAAATCTAGCATTCCATATGGATATAAGTTTCTGTATTTCTGTGTTTTTTTTAAATTTATGATTAAGTCTGTAATATTGTCAAAATTGTCTATGTCGTAAGTGATGCCTAATGATACAAACTCCTGAGTCCATTTTAAGTTTAAGTCTTTACATGGTATAGCCCTGTTGTCTCCCCACCCCCCAATTCTAATGACCTTTGCTTTTTCCTTATTAATCTTGTGGCCACTTATCTGTTTAAAATCCCTAAGAGTATACATGCAATTTCTTATGTATTTTTCATTTGGCTTTATAAATAGGGTTATATTATCCGCATATTGAGATACTTTATGTTCCTTTTCAAAGACTATAATTCCTTTCTTTATTTTTGTTTAATCTAATTGCTTCTGATAGTATTTCTGCTGCCACCACAAACAAATAAGGGGAAACCGAATCCCCCTGCCTGCATCCCCTACCTAACTTGATACTGTCCGAAAACATAACATTAACTGACAACGTATGTATATCCATTGCTAATGGTAAAGTATGTCTATGTGTTTAGCTCACAGTCTGCCTATTGGTGTCCACAAAGACAATTGTCTACTTTGTGGACACCAATAGCAGACTGTGAGCTAAACACATAGACATACTTTACCACTTAGCAATGGCTATACATCACGTTGTCAGTTAATGTCTCTGTCTTTCGGACAGTATCAAGTTAGGTCTGGGACAGCAGGCAGTTAGAGGGCAACGCCTCTAACCATTAGGAACTATGTAGAAACTACTTTACCTAGCTGCATAACATTTGAACGTGACGCTTTGTCTGTGTATCAAAACACACACACACACACTCATAGATATAAAGGTACCTCAGATGGAGTTTAGAATATCAATTCAATTTACAAAAAGTTCTACACAGCCAATGGGCATCCGTCGAATTAGTCATTCACTAACATCAGCAGTGTATAGTAAACATTTTGAACGACCCCAGTTTGGCTGTTAATGGATTAAGGATTAAGACTGCCCTCCGTGTGGATATCAGTCACAGACTTAAGCCCTATTGGGCAATCTAAGATATGCTCTCCTGTCACCGTGTTAATCTATGTATACGTATCTCTGTACCGCGATGATATAAATGCACATAAAGCAGTGTATTGGTCCACTGTCCAGACAGCCCCACACCACTAGATATCCCTCATCACTCCTCAGTCATTGGTCAATATTCCAGTAAAGTTAATTTCTTTTGACTCAGCAATACCAGAGACGTTGATTAAAGAGACAGGATACTATTAGCCAATAGCACTACACCAGTCACGCACTATTGTTATGCAAATGAGCTCTTATCTGTACCCCACTCATTCCCTGGGGTTTAACCTGGCTCAGTTGGGCATGTGTACTGCTCTACTTATCATCACTTCCTGTGTATACCACTGACAGGGTTATAATCTACTTTCCCAGACCCAGGTATGGAGTGCTGAGGGCTTGTTGTAAAAGAGAGACAAACATGAATTATTTTGAATGTGGCTTAACGAAATACTGTTAATTAGGACTGTACTTCTAGTCTCATTTATCAGATGTAAAGTGCATGTGCATTATTTTATTTGGGGTTTGATGTTTTAAGAAAAAAGAACTTCAGAGTTAATACTAATAATTCTTTCAGTCAGACTGTTACTCCATAGTCAATACTTATAGCAATTAATAAGAAAAATTGCAAGATATAAGGAAAATCATTATACAACTGACCAAAGTATTTGATGTTTATGTTATAACTTGGAGAACAACCCGGTGCAATTGAAATTCATTCCTCAATTCCCTGCCTTTTGTCTCAAGAAGGAATTAAGCTGATTGGTGTCAGGCGGAGATATGTCTGATAACTCGGATTAGCATCCTGTTTGTCTGAGGGTATTATCTGCTGTTAACAGACAGATACACAATTGCATTCTTGGCATTTGATTTTCTGACTAAGCAGAGGAAAGTATCTTTTTAGCTTGTTAGGTGAGGGGGTTCGTCGGCCTCTCACACTTCTAGATAGTCTGGTTCCTCCAAACCCTTCTTAAGAATACACCACTAGCCACTGACAAATGCACACTAGAGTGGCCCCACTAGAAACTAATGGAAGATTAGTTTAATGTATTTTACTGATCTACCTCTTGTCTTGAGGGAATATTTGTTAATACAAACATACACACATTATTAAGTGCTTTTACCTTTTGAGGGGGATTATCAACCTGGGCATGCTAGGAATGCTGGTGAGTACCGTTTTATTTGTTTACTCTGTTTAACTGATGTTAGCGTACTAGTTGATGCCATGGAACTGGAGTTGACCAGAAATTTGAGACTTTAAAATCCTTGAAACTAGCAAATGCAGTACAGAATAACTTATAACAATGATACAAGGAAATACTAATCTATTAGTTCCAAACTTTACATGGGAGATAAAAATTGAAAAATATTTTTAAAATGTCATTTTCACCATTCAGCTTAGAAAATGGCAGAACATATAATTCCATTGTTACCTTAGGAAAGGTCCAGAAAACCGTAAAAAAATACTATTGCAGGTGTACCAATTTCTTTGAAAATAAATTTACGCTAGAGATTAACTTCTTCATTTATCTATTTCAACTTATAAACGCACTTGAAATTGTTGGTATCTGAGAATTAGAAGGTGGAATTTACTGAAATGTCTCTCGTGGCTGATGCTATGCCATATCACTGGTGAAATAGAGTCCCCAATTGAACCTCTCCAAATACATGTATTGCAATTACGCTAACATCAATTAAGCATAGCAAACAATAGTTCATACCTTCATCCCCATGATCACTATATTGTTAAGCCTCTCCAAGAAGTGAAATTCATTTTTTACATGTTTGAAAGTGCAAGAGGTCCATTTAACCTGATAACTAAATCACTGGGCAAGATGGCCGCCTCCCTTATCTTGAGCTCCTAGGTAAGATTTGCCCCCACAGTGTTAAGCTAATGGACTGCATGGTCCGTTGCTACTCTCTATAAATAGACCTCTCTGGCAATACTTAAATTAACACAAACTCCCAACAGGGCGTAGAATCTTTGGGATAAGAAACTGAAAAAAGGACATGCATAGCATTTTTGAACAGAGCTCCTGTTGTCAAGAATAGACCTCGGACAATCATATTTCATAACTGTGGAGATTAAACGATCAAAACGGTTGGAAGGCTATCACATTGTTACAAAGGTTTAAACGGTTGAAATTGTATGACCATTTCTTTAGGATTTTTTGTCGGAAATGAAAAAAGAGTACTCTTCAAGTTCTAGGTTGCATAACATTGGAATGTCAGAATTGATAAGCAAACTGTGATACCATTCCCTCCGTAACACTCTAAAATGCAGTCTTTCTGTGTGCAAGCTTTTGTGAGGTTCTGAGATATTTGATCCCTTACTCTGCTCAGCGATGGCCTAACAGTCACAGTTGATCTGTCATCATTATGAGGATAAGGGTATAATCTTTAAAGTGTGTAAGAATCACAATCAAACCCCATAAGCCACCTTACTTTACTATTAACATGACAAAATCCTTAAAGATTAAATGGTTACACTCATAAATATATCTAATTATATACTCTCTCTCTCTCTCTCTCTCTCTCTCTCTCTCTCTCTATATATATATATATATATATATATATATATATATATATATATATATATATATATATATATATAAATATTATATATATATACATATATATATATATATATATATATATATATATATATATATATATATATATATATATATATACTATATATATATATATATATATATATATATATATATATATATATAGAGAGAGAGAGAGAGAGAGAGAGAGAGAGAGAGAGAGAGAGAGAGAGAGAGAGAGTTCATGAGTTCATGAATTACAAATTCAAGCCGTTTGTATAAATCTACCCGCTGTAGACATACCTTGCGAGTGCACTGGAGGTCACAGAATAGAGATCTAAGCGAGCTATCAGTTTTGACAAATGTGAGAAAGATTGATCCTGCGACATAGGATTGTCGTTAGGATTTCGTAGGTGCTGCCCTTGCCTGATGCAACTCTAATCTCGCTTATCTATTCGCCGCGGCATAGACTTGGAATGTCTTTTAAGCGAAGCACCCTGTGGAATGAATTGTCACCTAAGGATAAGGCAATCACGTGGCCAACGGCAGGGCCTGGGAATTACCGGGCCTTATGCAAATGAAACTGATCAACTTATCAAGAACATTTTAACGGATTAGGACACAGGCTTCGTTTTTTCCAGATCAAATGATGGTTCTTCTGAAAATAAAGTGCGGAGGAAATATGATTCATTACAGACTTGGCTTTGGGATGTTTATTAGAAAAAAGGTAGATGTTTATCCAATATAAGTTATATGTAGGAAACTTTGGAAGTGTGGTAATCTGATAGGAGAAGTAATGCTATTTTCTTTTGTCGTAAGTGTTGCATTACACGATAGAGATGCTCTCCCAGGCAATCTTTTGAATATAAAATCTCCTGGAAAACCAAGTCGACTTACTTACACTTCACAAGTGGTTCCGGCTCGTGTAGAAGTGAGAGACAGAGAGCAGTCAGTGACAAGACATTAGACCGCGATGCAGTCGGGGCAGGCCTGCGATCCATTAAACATCATATGAGCATTAATGGAGACATTGATGCCAGCACACACGCTGACATAATTTTAAGAAGAAAGGGAAACTTTCTAACGTAACAGGTAGCCTAGTATTACGTCTTTTAAGCTGGTGAATGACCATGTACACGCACATCATTTCCTACATGTATTGTTAACTATAGACAGTCATGCTAATGCCAGGACGTCGAGACACGGAGAATGGCATATGGCATTATATCATTTCTACGAAGACCGTAGCCGGATATGGCACATGCTGGCTTTGAAGGACAGTGACGTAACTATCATATAAGAACAATGGTTTATACATGGAAAGTAATAGCATGCCAAAATAATGAATCAACTACTCTTAATAGAAGCATAGAAAAAGCCGGCACCTATTCATCACACATGATATACCCGAAGTAAAGGTAAAAGGTAAAGGTAGTTGGTTTATAGTCTTGTATCCACCAAGGCGCTCACACGACCTTCCTCCCCTAGTAGGCCTGTACACACTGAAACCATTTCAATTCCCCGGGGGATATTCCAGAGCAACTGGCAGCTTTTAGCGCACACGCTCTAAGCACTGCCTTATTTATGCTAGTACCCATTTTGCAGCTGGGTATACTGAAGCAATATGGAATAAACTGTCTTGCCCAAGGACAGACCAAAGTACCCGGAGTGGCCGGGAATCGAACCAGCGACCCTCTGATTACTCGTCCGACACCTAACCAACTGAGCTACTTTGTCCCCGTGTACATTTGAAACTACAATTTGGTTTGTTTGTAGGAATCAACTTTCTAAACAATTGTCTTTAAGATTTCATTGCTTGCATTAATGCAATCGTTCCGATACCCTCTCAAGTTCATAGATAACTATGCCCGTCTTTTTACTATCAATGCCTTTCGGCGAAACCGTACTTATATCATATGTGTTTATTTGTTTGGATTTAAGTAACTCAAAACATCTCAAACACATCGTGACTATTGAGAACCAAGTAACGAAGAAGACATGAAAAGGTTTCCCCCCTCTTCCGCTAAAAATGGATAAATGGAAACAAAATTATGTATAGGAAAGGAATTATCATTGGATAAAATATAGGTCCAGCTATGAATGAAACGAGAATATACTAGTCCAATATTTGATATGCTAAATATGAATAGGTATGTCATATGGAGCGCTGCCAAATTAGCTACAAATGAAAGATGGGCTGTGTATAAACAGGTAGTGGTAGTAAAGGTTTTGTTTGAGATTATGGAAGTTCGATAAATAAAAAAATTACGGATGCTATTAGGCATTAACAGTCTCTCTACAACTCAAGCGGTTTGAAGGGCACGGCCAACAGCCTATCGTACATGGTAGTACATTGCTGAACTAGACTTTCAGACAAAATAATAAACTATGGCCTAATCTCCTGCCTCCTACCCATCTGTTCAGGGTGTTTGCCCTTTGAGTGGTCACTTAAGGCTACTCCCCAGGAGAGCAGCTTGGGCGAACCCACAGGTCCAACTGGTCACGTCTATCATTCCACCGCACGTCAGTTTCATGAATCTAATATACAACCTTTTCATGTGTAAACTGTAAAAAAAGCCATCACTATTCAGCGGGAAAGCTTAAGGCCACATTTTAGCATCTTTTGGGAACTTGGCCGCATGACTGTGTGAAGCTCTGAATTACATAGATCATTAAGCCAGTTTTATTGCCGGGACTTCGTCCCGGCTTATATATTGGTTGGATCTGTGGGTAAGTCCGTCATATTCTTTTACATCGACTTGAGGAATTGTGGGTAATTTCTCCCTTTTTGATAATAAATAGTTCTCAATCGGACATGAGTTGCACTTTGATAGTAACTAGTTCAGATCTATATAAAACTATTCTGTTATCATTGCAGAACGTACTCTAATATTAATATTTATTTATGTCTCATGAATATGTCAATCATATAGATCCAGAGTTTTTCGGAACTAGGGTTGGATGCCATGTGTCGGCAGTAGAATTGGTGTAGTAAGGGGGGGGGGGGGGGGGGGGGTTGACTGTAACGTGTTCCGTGTTCGGCGTTCATTTACACTACAGATCTGTAGTGTAAATGAACGCCCACTACGCGTCGCCACCGTCGCGTATTATAATATTATAATTACTTGTGATGTCATCAAAACTGTGAAACCGCTAATTTCACTGATTTAAAAAAGGTTATTTAATTTCCTAAAAGTGTATTCTTAGTACAATTGGTCCATTGAATGTATCCATGCTGTTTGACCAAAACAGATTGGACGCTATCATACATAACTGGAAGAACCATGTTTTCTGTAATAAAACAATCCATGGCGTTCCGCGAAGGCATTCAACGTGTTTGAAGCCGCCTATCGGCGGGTTCCGGAACCTCGCGTCTAGTTTGGTTCCCCGCCTCACAATCTTCGTTTCTCCGATAAGAAACATGTGCTCCCTAATAATTTTGAAATAAGAGCAATGGATAACCAGGTGTTCGGCATCTTCCAGAGCAAAATCTTGGCACATATCGCAGTGAGGGTGGTTATCGTCATTATTTCTATAAAGATAAGAATCACTCTTCAATTTACTAGATCTGCATACTAATTTCGACATTGTTTCACAACTCTGCATGATATCCGGAGACAAGTTCCCCAATTGCCACCATATCAGAGGTTTTATAAATAAAACTTTATCGGTTCCCGCGTAATCCAGTGGGAGCATAGATAATGCTATATATGTATATATGTATACACACTTGGTCCATCATATCAACATGAGTTTTACAAATATTCCAGTTCCGCATTTTAGAAGCTGCCGTTTCTAATAATTTGATAGACACGTGGGTCGCTTATAACCCGTACCAAAAGTTTCATGCATGAAGAAATCATGGGCATGAAATTTTCAGGGATGAAAATGAAATTTTCAGGGATGAAATGAAATTTTCAGGGATGAAATGAAAATTTTGCCCCAAATATATTCATGCATGAAAATTTCATGCATGGAGTTGCGTACGGCCCACACTCGCATGAAAATTTTATGGGCAAAAAAATCATCCCAGGAATTTTTTCCCCTGTTACGCAAAAATCTGCCAATAGATGGCGGTAAGGTTTATCCAGGTGATTTCTGACAAACCCTGAAAATTTAATGAAAGTCCCCATGGATCGGTACTAGGGTTGTATACGTATATCATCCTTCAACAGCTATTATTCATTTACATCGGATAATATAAAAAAATGAGACCCGAGGGGATTTCATGTTATTATGTGTAGTAGTAGTAGTAGTAGTAGTAGTAGTAGTAGTAGTAGTAGTAGTGCTTTGGAGATTAGATATTAGACCACACATATAGGCCAACCTAACCTACATATCAATATTTTAATAAGTTTGGCAAACAGATATATCATGGTACTGATAAATATGTTTATGGGTTAGTATGTTTAGTAGGATATCACTGATGTATCTAAGTCAAATAATTTCTACTAGAAACTATTTTAAGTTAAAGTATGGCGTAACGTATGTCATTTGTATATCTATCTATCTGTCTGTCTGTCTGCCTATCGATCCAATCTCTATCTCTGTCTGAATGTCTGTCTCCCTCTCTGCCTCTCTCTGTGTGTTTCCCTTTGTCCTGTTTCTTTCTGCCTCTGGCTCGGTCTCTCTCCCTCTCTCGCTTCCCGACCCGTGGACCATGACTGGCCTGATTTATCATATCATTGCACTGATATATCTAAGTCAAATAATTTCTACTCGAAACTATTTTCAAAGTTTAAGTATGGCGTATACTTGAAACGCATGTCGTGTGTATATTTCTCTCTCTCTCTCTCTCTCTCTCTCTCTCTCTCTCTCTCTCTCTCTCTCTCGGCTCGCTTCCCGACCCTTGGACCATGACTGACCTGATGCTTATAACCTCAGGTGCGAACTCCGTAGGTGGTGATGCAATGTCACTCTATACACTGCTTGAACGAGCCGTCAGCCTTTATGTCAGTGGTGAAAGCACCTCTTGGAGAAATGTATGGCTCTAAAAGCACGAAAAGCACCTTTTTGTTTAATTTTTTGAAGTTTGTTTACGGTAAAGCCACGTAGACCCGCTCGTCCACCAAACTACCCACCCAGAATTAGGGAAACAGGTGAGGAAAAGGAGATTACCTGTTGCAAAAGATAGGGCCTTAGACAAGGGCCTACTGTTTTATATAATCTAGAAAAGTACCCTCTTCCCGCGGACGGAAACCATGGTATGTCTTTTAATGACAAACATATCAAAGTACCCAGGTATCTCTGAGACGACACAGTTTAGATCAACTTCTACCTACTAGTATGTATCAATAATTTGTGAAGCTTGGCAAACTGATATACCATTGATAAATAAGCTCATGGGTTATCAAACCGGCTGTAATAAAAGATGGCGCAGTGTTTGTTTATTATATCACTGATATATTTAGTTCTTAACATTTTCTCAAAACTCAAAGTTGGAGTAGCGTATGTCATTTGTATATCCATTTATCTATCTGTCTGTCTATGTATCTATCTATGTATCTATCTATGCATCTATCTATGTA